>ML784181.1:348802-366102 GCA_009831015.1 Picea engelmannii
ATATATATATATATAATACCTTTTGTTCTTCTCTTTTCGAAGTCGTAATGGATGGGTCTTTACACATGGTATCAGAACGGGTGCAACCCTACGACTTGGGAATCATTACGCCTTCCACTGTATTAAACACTTGGTTAATAACTTATCGCTAATTAAAATTAAAAAATTTCCTTACGGTAATCGTGATTAGAGGACTTCGTGGAGGTAAACGAGGTGGTGCTAAGGGAGGAGGTCTGACGCCTCCAGTAGCACCCACGCTGAAGGGGTCTAACCCCTAAGGAGAAGAAAAATTCATTGGACAGGAGCAATTTTTTTGTGGGGATATGGTTGGTTGATGAGGTCCTTTCAGAGGATGTCAGAGGCCTTGACTAATTGACTAGATAGAGATGAAGCCAAGGTTCCTGTACCCAATGAGGGTTCACAACACACTCCAGATGGCAGTGTTAGCTTTCACAGAGATCTCGAGATGGTGAAGTTCCTAAGTTCATGGGTTCCACAGATGGCTCAGCTATCAGGGCATGGTTGGAGAACATGCGACGTGCGTTGCACTTCGTGACTACCCTCCAACATCCAGGTCCGCATGGTGGTATTTCAGCTGAAAGGGAGTTCTCTTCTATGGTGGAAGATGCTCCTACCTCAACTAAACATGGTCGTCGAATATGTGTCATGGGAACTGTTCGAGGAACAATTCCGGAGGAGTTATTTGTTAGAGGAATTCATTGAGTGCCAGCTCAATGAGTTCAACACCTTACAACAGGGTGGTCATACTGTTCCCTAGTATGACACCCGATTTATGGAGATACTTCAGTATGCCCCGCATCTGAACACGGAGAAGAATGAAGGTCAACAAGTTTGTGTTCGACCTTAACTACAAAATTCATGCGAAGGTTAGGATCCTTATGCCTCGGACGTTGCACGATGCAGTCCAAAAGTCCCTCATAGCTAGGGAATAGTTGACCAACGGGGGTCAAGGAAGGACTCCTGCAATACTGATTGGATAGATGACATCATGTGCGCAACAACATCAGACGCAAGCTAGATGGAGATCAGGGTATCGATATGCGTCTAGAGGACCCATGTTCATGACACCACGATGACCAATTCCTCGAGAGAGGACTCCCTACAGGGGACCATCGCATCAACAAATGCACCACCAACAACTGCATCTTAGGCCTGTTCAGCAAAACAGACCAGGAGCTCTAACTATTAGTCCAAAATCTTCTACTTCGGGGACTAAGAGTACTGGACTAAACACTGAGTGTTGGAAATGTGGAGAGACACATTACCAACAAGACTGTCTAGTTGAGAAGGCCGAAGCGGCCAGATCAATAGGACACGCTACAACTATAGAAGAGCTTGCGTAAAGGATATAAGTTATATGCAATCTTAGCGCTAAAGGGAAAGGGAGAGGTCAAAGGATTAGAAAACCTTCCGGTAGTACAAGAGTTGCTAATGTATTTCTAGAAGAGTTACCAGGTTTGCCACCCGAAAGAGAATTGAAGTTTGCAATCGACTTGAACCCTGGAACAAAACCGATAGAAAGAACACCTTATCGGATGCCGCCACCTAGTTACAGAAGTTGAAAATGCAACTTAAGGAGTTGTTGGACCTAGGACTTATACATCCAAGTGTGTCACCTTGGTGTGTGCCTGTTATTTTCATAAGAAAGAAGTATGGGTCGTGGAGACTCTATATTGACTACCGTGAATTGAACAAAGAAACGATCAAGAACCAGTATCCATTGCCAATGAGAGATGATCTATTTGATAAAAGGAAAGGTGTGACAGTTTTTTCAAATATCGACTTCAGGTCAGGTTATCACCATTTGTGAATTAAGAGGAAGACATTCCTAAGAACGATTCCAAGACAAGGTTGAGACACTATGAGTTTATCGTCTTACCGTTTGGACTGACAAACGCCCCAGGGTGTTCATGATCTTGATGAATGGGGTGTTTCACGAATACTTGGACAAGTTTGTTCAAGTATTCATTGATGACATCTTGATATTTTCTCGGATGATAGAAGAATATGATGAACATTTGCGCTTAGTACTACAGTGTTTACGAGAAAATAAATTATACGGGAAACTGTCAAAATGATCTTTCTACCAATCGAGGATTAATTACTTAGGGCATGTTGTATCCAAAAAAGGAATCGTTGTGGATCCAGCAAAGGTAGAGGCTATTATGGAATGGCATGTGTTGAAGAACGTACTAGAAGAACGTATCTTTATGGGTTTAGCAGGATATTACTGACGGTTCATCGAAGGTTTTTCAAAGATAGAAAATATGATCACGAAGTTGTAGAAGAAAAACAAGAAGATCTTATGGACCAAGAAGTGCACAGAATCATTTCAAATGCTCAAGGGGTTGTTGGCAACAACGATGATACTAAAGGTCCCCAACTTGGAAAAGGAATTATTGGTATGCATGGACGCATCCCGGGAGGGCTTAGGTGAAGTCTTGATGCAAGACGATCGAGTGATCTCTTACATCTAAAGAAAATTAAGAAAGCATGAGGAGAAATATGCAATGAATGATTTGGAGTTATTGGTCATTGTGTATTCCTTGAGAGTTTGGAGAAACTACCTGATTGGATGGAAATTTGAACTAAAAATAGACCACTATGGATTGTAGCACATTTTTACACAAAGTGACTTGAACGTGTGGCAAGGGCATTGGTCAGAATTACTTAGCAAATATGATTTGAGATTAAGTACATTGAAGAAACGATAAACATAGTGGAAGATGCGTTGAGTCGTAGATCTTGCATATTCTCGATGATATCTCTTCAGAAGAATCTTCGAGAAAGGACTCTAACTATAGAGTTCGACAGTGACTAATATAAATAGGTTAGGGGAAATATCGAACAAGACACCATGATGATACAAATAGGTTAATTACATCCTTTATACTTCTAATGAAACATTCTTTAATAAATCCAATTAGCCCTATGTGTGGATAGACAATTTCTCAAAGGAGGTGATATATTCCATAACTATGCTTGTTTGGTGTAATTTTTTCAGGCATCTGAAATGGCGACTGTCATGCTCAAAACAAGAAGAAAGTGTTTGCACAACGGGTCCATGCAATGTAGCCATTATAAGCCTTCCTATACCATTTCCACCACTGCCAAAACATATAATACCCCCACATGCAGTTTGTGTAGGTCATCAATAATTGCATGGAGGGAGAAATAATGTTCTAATTGGGCTACCCACCCTAAAGAATCCAACTCATAAAATTTATTCATGTCCACCTTTGGAAAACAAAGCCATAAAGGTTGTCCAATGATTATTCTGAAGCATGGTTAGGTCATGTACTTCTAGGGGTGTGAATTCCTCTTTGGTTGGGTCAATGTGTCGATCGCCTACATGAAGACCCATAATTGTTGCTAATTTGACAAGAGGTTGGTTTGTTTTGTCATTGTTGTTTGTACCTATAGAACTGTAGTTGCAAGAGTGGCCACTATTTCTTTTATTGATGTGCTCTGAGAATATTGGTTCTGATCTGGTCGTTCTTGTTGTTGGTTTTATGATTTGGCCATGTTGCGAGTTTAAACCATGATACCAACGAATATTTTTTTTTGGAAGTTATATTCTCCACTTATCTCACTATGACCAGTCGACTGAGACAAGTCTTTTCAAATATACCCCAAATCATTGTATTTGTGGGTCCACAAAAAATGGGTTATTTAAGAGGTATATACCTATGATTAGCAAACTACAAGGAATATTTTGAGATAGGTCTCCCACAATGGTGTCAATTAGACCACTTAATACTTCTTCTTTTTTCTTTTTTCCTTCTTCTTCTTATTTGTTTTTTAGTGCTACTCCTATGGGAGTAATAATCCCAATCGATTTTACCACAGTGACAAAATATGCAAATTTCCCTTGGATGAAAAGATGTAGGAATTTCACCGGCGGACTTTAGAGGTTAGGGTTCGCAAGGTCCTAGATGACAAAGAAGTGTCAGGTGTTATATATCTCTGCTACAATTATGAGGTATAATAGTTGTACTCAACCCAATATATCAGTGTAACCTCCCGCTCTTGCAGACACATGTTATCGACTTATTCTTTGAGGACACTTGCATGCAAGAGATCTAGTTATAGTACATGATTATGTGTTTCGCTTGTGGATATTTATGATGATGTTAATGATTATGATTTGATGTTATTGATATATGCGTATTGATAGATTATATTGACGTGTTTTCCCTGAGTGTGTAGGACACTTGACAGATTGGGATGTCGATGGCATCAATGGACCTCCTTGGAATCTAGATTGAGTCAGGGAGTGAATTGTATTAGTTTGAGTATCTCATTCATGCACATGTGACATATGATCGATTATATTATGATGTTGTTTATGGATCATTGGCAATGTTTCGTTGATGGATGCAGGCTGAGGATTTCTTTCTAATATGACTCACATAAGGAGTAAAGGGGCCATGCACATAGACCAGATATTGAGGGAGAGGTGTGGAAATGTCCCTGTCACAGCCTACTAACACTTTCATCGTGGATCGAATTGTAGGTTAATGATTAACTAGTTCGAGAGTTCCACAATGTCATGAGGGTAGACTGAGATAGTGGCTCATGAATATTTCTAAGGGGCATGCAATAAGGCATGCTCCTTATTCCTTAGAAGCCCTTAGTCTCTCACAAGGTTGCCTGAATGGAGATATGACTCTAGCGGTTGGAAAACTATCAAAACCAATCAAAGGAGAGTGGCACCCTTGGAGAATGAAGTGCGTCTTTAAGGGCATGTCGCGTAGATAAAATTTGATTCAATAAATCTAGGTGGCCTAGAAACTCCTGAGCTATAATTAACGTTGTAAATTCTTGAGCAGTGTCGGATTAATCAATTAATTAATTAATTAAAGAAAGAAATTAGTAATTGTAACCCCAAATGAAAGTCTAATCCTATTCAAAAACTTAATCCTAAGTCTAAGTTAGTCAGAAGAACAAAACTAAATTATAAATTAAATAATAAGGGGATGAAGTAAATCAATTTAAGAATTTAAGAAAAATTAAATAAACTTAAAGATTGATTTAATAAACTTATGTGAAAGAAATTACCAAATTGGAATTTAAGGTAAGAATGGAATAAGTTTGAAGGGATATGTACACATAGAAAGGAATCTAGAGTCTAGTTAACACTAGTCTAACTAAAGAAGAATCATATTTTAACTCAACTCAAAGTTAGTAAGGTGTCAATCATTAATTGGAAATAGAGGGAATAAAGAGACAACTCGGAGTGATTGAAGGAGAGATTTTAGGAAGAGTGAGGGAAATTAGATTTTATTAAAATAAAATGTGGTTTTACTTGTGCAAATGGGGGAAAGGATGACAAGTGCAAGGTGGAATTAATTCTAAATTATTTAATTAAAAAGTGAATTAATTGTGAAAGTGGGGAGGTGTCATGGGGAAATTCTATAAAACAAATGGCCTAGATGAGGAATGGAACACATTGGTTATGGGTAAAGTTATGTTGTAGAATTTTTGACTTGTTTTACTTGTGAGAGTTGGGATACCCAGCTTGAGAGAGAGCGGTGGCTCTACCTTACGAGGCGAGCTGGGAGCTAGAGGATTTATGGTTTTGTGTGTGTGTGGACCCTTTGCAGCTCGGGGGGATAAGGGGGAATAAGAGTACCCCTAGCATTGGCTGGGAGTTATCGATGAAGTCTCAATGATTAGAAACCGGGAGAAGGAAGGAGGGAACGTCAGTTGCACAATCGTCTCCAAGTTCATCTTCGTCGTTTGTTGTTATGGTATTTCTTATCTAAGATTGAATGTAATAAGTTTGGATTATATATAGATGTAGTTTATTGACGAGGTTGTATTAAATTGATATTAAGTTTTGCGACTTAATGGATGGCTATGGAATTTTATCTCAAAATTGTAATTGAAACTGTTGTATATTTAGTGCATTCTATAATCTGAATTCGAACTGTAATTGGGTAGGCAGTGTAAAATCTAGGTAAGGGGTCAACCTCCTGTATGAACATTCCCTTTCCTAAAATTTGGGTTGTACAAACCTCCGTGGGTGATCGAATATGAGTGCCTCCCCCATCAGAATTGGCAACGCGACCTTTAGATATTCGAGTTGTTGTTCTTGAAAATGTTTTGGTATTGAATTTATATTAGAATTTGTTCATGGTTAGGTGGTCTCTGAATAATACTTCTTGAAACAAATTGGTGGAGTCTTATCTCTATCAATGCTTCTACGCCAACTACCCTCCTTTCCTTGTACTATTCGCCTTTCGATGATACTTGTCTCACTTAATTCTTTTCATGCATGTCGTTCCCTGGAAGGGAATTTGGTAATTATAATTCCCCGTATTGAAGAGTTGGGAGCATATCACTCAACATTCTTACTTGCCTAGATTTTTTGAAGTTGGAATACACATCGCCTCTCATAAGGAGTGGTCTGCATTTTGGGTGGATCTCACTCAACATTTCTTTACTTCCCTTGTTCAACATTTTTTTTCTCTGATTGGAATACCCAGTGTTTTGTAAATTCCTTTTTCTTTTGCATGGAAGACCTCAACAATTCATTAATTACACCTCCCCTATGATTTCTTGGAGATCCCCTGCGTTTTTCTTGGGATTTATCTCACATTTTTGTTCCAACCAACTCACTCAGCGAATTAAATCAACTTTCTTTGCGTTTGTTTTTTCACCCAACATACTCAGCGATTTTCCTCATCTTCCTCTGTGATTTTTCAGGGAAGTCACTCAGGAATATCTTGGAGCTTGACCAAGGTTTTTTTTTCTCTCCCAGCAAATGCAAATCCCTCTCCCATAGTGATTTTTCCAGTCCTTTGCTCCTCCAAAATTTTGTTTCCTTCATGATTGGATGTGCCTCTCCTTGGGCAAATCTCCTAATTGATTTATTATTCCTCTCTTGTGTTTTCGTGCCTTCTAGCGATTTTAGGGAGTCCCTTCCTGTAGCGAATTACCACATAGCTCTCCACTCCCTGGAGCGTAGCAGTCTTCTGTGGGTCGTTCCCTACCGGGTGTGAGGGTGCACCGTCTCTTAAGACTCTCTATAAGAGTCAACTTCGATTTCTAAGTAAATTTTACCTCAGTACTAAATTGTAACGTTAAACTCTTGTGTTAAATTTTCGTGCTAACATTTAGTGTTAAATCGCAGTGTAAGTGTTAGTGTTTAATCTTATTTGTAACGCTTATCTGGAACTAATTTTTTAGCTCCTTTATTTTCCTGTGGGTTAACAGTTAGATCCTTACACCTGATATGCATATAACATCTAATTACGTTCCCTCATGGTTTAAGTAAAAACCTTGGTCTTCTTACTTTTACTCAGAATTGTTGGTGTAAGTCGCTAGGAAATCTCGTCGTGTTACTTATTGATTGTTCTTCCAGTATTCCTATTATAGTGTAACATCCCACTCTTGCAAGCACATGTTATCGAATTATTCTTTGAGGAAACTTGTGTGCAAGTGATCGAGTTAAAGTACATGATTATGAATTTTTCTTGTGGATCTTTATGATGATGTTGATGATTATGATTTAATGTTATTGATATATGCATATTGATAGATGCTATTGACGATTTTTCCCTAAGTGTGCAGGAAACTTGACAAATTGGGATGTCGGTGGCATCAATGGACCTCCTTAGACTCAGGATTGAGTCAGGGAGTAGATTGTATTGGTTTGAGTATTTCATTCATGCATATGTGACATATGATCGATTATATTATGATGTTTTTTATGGATCATTGATAGTGTTTCGTTGATGGATGCAGGATGATGATTGCTTGATAATATGACTCACATAAGGAGTAAAGGGGCCATTCACATAGACCAAATATTGAGGGAGAGGTGTGGTAGCGTCCCTGTCACATCCTACTAGCACTCTCATCATGGCTCAAATTGTAGGTTAACAATTACGTAGTTTGAGAGGTCCACGATGTCGTTAGGGAAGACTGAGATAGTCGCTCATGAATATTTCTAAGGGGCGCGCAATAAGGCAGGGTCTATATTTCTTAGAATCCCTTAGTCTCTCACAAGGTCGTCGGAATGGAGTGCTGACTCCAGGGTTTGGACAACTACCAAAACTAGTCAAAGGTGAGTGGCACCCTTGGAGCACAGAGTGCGTCTTGAAGGGCATTTCAGGTAATTAAAAGTTTGATTCAAAGGCAAGAGGCACCCTTGGAGCACAGAGTGCGTGTTGAAGGGCACGTCGCGTAATTACAATTTTGAGTCAAGGAGAGTGGCACCCTTGGAGCACAGAGTGCGTCTTGAAGGGAATGTCGCGCAAATAAAAATTGAGTCAATGAATCTAGGTGGCCTAGAAAACCCTGAGCGAATAATCAACCTTGTAAAATCTTGAGCATTGTTGGATCGATCAATCAATTTATTAATTAAGGATTATATTTATTAATCATAATCCCTATAAGATTCTGAGCCTTTGCAGATAAAATTTATTTAAGCCTAAGTCTAAGTTAGTAAGAAGACTAAAATCTAAATTTATAAATTAAATAATGAGGGGATGAAGTAAATCAATTTAAGAAATAAAGGAAAATGAAATAAATCCATAGATTGATTTAATACACATATGTGCAAGTAATTACCAAATTGGAATTTAAGGTAAGAATGGAATAAATATAAAGGAATGGGTATGCATAGAAAGGAATCTAGAGTATAGTTAACATTAGTCTAAATAAGAGAAGATTCATATTTTAACTCAACTCAGATTTAATAAGGCGTCAGTCCTTAATTGGAAATAAGGGGAATAAAGAGACAAATAGGAGTAATTTAAGGAGAGATTTTAGGAAGGGTGAGGGAAATTGACTTTTATTAAAATAAATTGTGGATTTACTTGTGCAACTAAGGGAAAGGGTGACAAGTGTACAGGGGAAATAATTCTTAATTACTTATTTAACAAGTGAATTAAATGTGAAAGTGGAAAGGTGTCATTAAGAAAATTCTATAGAACAAATGGCCTAGATGAGAAATGGGTCACACTGGTTACAGGTAAAGTTATGGTGCAGAAATTTTGACTGGTTTTACTTGTAAGAGTTGGGATACTCAACTTGAGAGAGAGAGGTGGCTCTACCTTGCAAGGCGAGCTGGGAGCTAGAGGGTTTTTGGTTGTGTGTGTGTGTGTTTCCCCTTTGAGGCTCGGGAGGCTAAGGGGGAAGAAGAATACCCTTAGCGTTGGTTGGGAGGTACAAGTGAGGTCTCAACAATTAGTAAGTGGGATATCAGAAGGAGCGTCATTGCAGAAGAACGTCTTCGATTTTGGAATTCTTCGCCGTCAGTTACGGTATTTTTATTGAGCTTGTAATTGTAATAGTTAAGTTATAAATTGTAGATAGAATTTGCACAGCTGTATCAGATTTCCTGATATCAAATTGTAAGATTTATTGATAGTCTGACATGATATAAAATGTGACATGCTAGCTATGTTACCATCCCTTGTAAATTAAATTTGCTCGCTACTATCCTTTCCCGATACATTAGGATCTATTTGTATTTGGTGCTAGTGGATGTATTTTTATAAGTGTAGCAATGGAGAATATATTGGTCACAATATTTTTTTTTTTTATAAGTAAGTATTTATATAAAAAACCTTTCAGCACCAAAAATTACAGTATCTCCATGTTTGTCCGAGAACTGTAGTTACTGAATTGCCCCAGGCGGGAAACCAATTCATCCAGCCTCCCAAGTAAAAAACCATCGGTTTTGATAGCGAGTCAGATAACAAAATTATGCAATTGGAGCGAAATCACCCCATGGGGAAACTGAGTCACCTAGGCTTCTAGACCTCTAGGACCGACACAAGCTAATCAAAATAGATTTTAACAGAAAATATAGGTGGCAAAATCTAAACAAAACAACCAACATGCCATGTAGTCTGACACCTATGCAACAGTCATAGCTCATGAAGTGGACATGTTTCATGCCACCATATCCAAGGTGGGTGCCTGGAGATCTCAAGCCGAGCCTAGTGTCGTGTCCTTGACACAGACCCCCATTCCCTCCAAAGGGTTCCTTGACCTCCCGGTCTTGGATCGTTTGAAATTTCGAGTCGTAGCGACTCCTTAGGTCCCTACAGGCACCCGAAACTACTTTAACCACACACACACGTCTCTTCCGCAAGTGACCATGGTTATGACCGTGGGTTTACCTCTTTGCAGTTTGGGCTTCAGGGATATCCCAAATCCTTCTCTCACCTTTTCTTGAAGCGTTTGTTTCTGAGCTTTTAAACTCTCACCACGTGTCTCCTCAAACTCGTCGGCCCCGCTACGATTTAGACTTTGCGACTTCGTGAAACTCTAAGCCTTCCACCCACAAACCTCTGATCTTTCTATTCCTAAACTCCTCGATCCACTGCCACATGCTCTTCTGCAACCAACAGTCTGGGTTGAATCACGACTTCAGACTTCGCAACTATCTCTTTCGTCAAGTTCCCAAACTTGTCGAACTTCGAAGTACCAAAAAACTCTACAACTATCTTCCTCATAGCTTTACCAGATATAATGGTTTGGAATCATTCACCTTCCTCCGAGAATGAATATCTCATTCATTGAATTTCAGTGAAGACCTCAGGGACTTCTTCCCTCAAAAATTTCCTCCTCTCTCCCTCCTGATATTTCCTTCTTCGATTTCCTTTGTTCCTCAGAACAATCTCTTCGACACTTAGTCAAGATTTAAATCTGTGCACACCTTGCAACATATCTTCCTACACATTTGACTTCTCCTTGTGCATGGCTTCACACTCCCTATGACTATTCTCCAACCACTTTCATCTCCTGTGACTGAAATCACGCTATTTATCCTGAGCTTTCGAGTTTGAAAACTCTGTCACACATTCCTTGCAGACGTCAATGCACTCCTTGCATAAATATAAGTTTCACTATCTCTTCTGAGATTTCGAGTCAAAACAAACTGATTCATGCACTCCTTGGGGACACTATGCACACCTTGCACTAGCTTAATGAGAATAAACGATTGAAACGTATCTACCCCCCACAGTGACTCATACATTCAACAAAGAAAATGTGGTCATGGATTCAAGAACCATAAATAACAAAGTATTGAAAAATAACATAAAGTATACCATTCATTCAGATAGATACATAACAATACACATTTGGAACTATATCCCTCTGTTATATTCATTCAAATGAAACTTACATACATTCATACAACATTCCTATGTATCCCCAACTCTCAGCTTAAAATGGAAATCTACACATTAGATTCAGCCGCAACAACAATCAACAACAACCAACTTACATCCCTTCCAAAATCCAACCTCTACTTTGCAACAATACAAATATTTATACAAGAGGTCTTGACGAGATTCCCTCGCAATCTAAACTAGTGGTGTCAAATCACCATTCAAAACACTTGTCTAATGGGAAAATTACAATGATGGAAATTTGCTCCAAATCGGATGCAGATCCCTCCTACCATCAACCATTTAATGGCGACCTTATCTCTAGCTTGTGAGAATGCAAAACTTGGCTCTTTTAGCTTGTCATCATTAATTCTTGGATCACGCCTTTAATTCTTGAGGCACAATGAGAGGGTGGTGGCTCTCCCTTCCTTGAATGCACACATGCATGTTAATCGACTGGCACGTGCTAAGGTGGAGCCATGATCCTACATCATAGTGCATAGCTACAAAAATCATGAGATCCTGCTCATGAGCTTTCCAGCGTGGTTGAAATCCTCCTGGATCCTAAACTTTCTCTTGGAGTTGTCTCTCTGATCCTCTACTTCTGATCCTTCATCATCATCGCTTCTCATGAAGGTTTCCTATTTCTTGAATTCCTCGTGCTGACCAATTCTTCTACCAACTCCAACAACAACTTCCTTATCTCCTCAACTGCTTCGTCCAGCTGCTCCATCAACTGGATCTCCTTTTGTAGACTAGTTTGTTGCACTTCTTCCTTGTCCATGGGAAAATCATATTGATCTCCCAAGTTGTATTCTCCATCCCCTGTGGAATTAAATTGTGAATCTTCTATAGGTTCCACCCCTACAAAATTCTCACCAATGAGTTGTTTCTCAACTACCACTTCTCTTGAGAGATCGACTCTTGTCTGTTCTTCAGTTGGTTCCAATCCAGCTTCCTCCAGCTGCAACTTTTGTTGGTGTGTCTCCTCTGGCATGGCTATCTGATGGAATCCACCTTCTGGTTCTGAAATGTCTAACCAATCCTCCAGTATCTTCAACTCTAATTCCCACTGAGTGAGAAACTCAACTGGGCATTCTCCTTATGTTGGGATAGAATTCAATATCTGTTCCTTCTCCATGAAAGTCTCAGATTTTTTTCTTCCCGTCACATTTGCAACATCTGTGCTAGCCTCTCCTCGACCACTCGGTAGGAATATCTTGACTAGTCCAATGATCATAACGATCCTCTGTTCCTTCTCTTAGATGGTGGAAGTTTTCAACTTCTCATCGTCTTCATTAACACAGTTCACAATTCTATGCAAATCTCCATCTGCGTGAGGTATTTCTTCTGCCTCCTCCTCATCTTTCAACATCCTCTGACGTGAACTCTCAATTGAGCTCATTCCTCCTCCCTTGCCCACTTGAAAATATATGATGTCTCCTCTGCCCACCTGGCAGTCTACGAGGTCCACTGATCCCTTCTCATTTCCCACCTGGAAACATACGATACCTTTCCCAGACCTCTTTCCCTCATCATTGATATTTTCAGCATACCTTAGCCACCTTTTTAACATTTTTTGTTTCCCACTAGCCAACAACTTCTAAAGAGTCCATTTAGATATCCTCTTCAAAGTCCATTCATACCTCCAACCTACCTTTTCCTCATGATGCATCTTGAATGCAAGCTTCTCCATCTGTGCTCGAATTTCACGAAGTTCCTTGTCCATCTCCACTTTTCTCTTCTGCGGGTAGATTCTCCCTTGATCGTGCTCATGACTTCCAACGGCCATGTTCACCCTCTACCTTCCCTACTGGCAAGTATTTTTTTCACTCTGCAACTGAGAGCATCTTCAACTTCTCCTTCGCCTAAAATCTACAGACAAAAATTGGGCTCTGATACCATTCTGACGCAGACCCCCCTTCCCTCCAAAGGGCTGCTTGACCTCCCGGTCTTGGATCGTTTGAAATGTTGAGTCAGAGAGACTTCTTGGGTCCCTACGAGCACTTGAAACTACTTTACCCACACACACACCTCTCTTCTACAAGTGACCACGGCTATGACCGTGGGTTTACCTCTTCACGGTTTGGGCTTCGGGGATATCCCAAATCCTTCTCTCACCTTTTCCTAAAGCGTTTGTCTTCAAGCTTTCGAACTCTCACCACGCCTCTCCTCAAACTCGTCATCCCCACTACGATTTAGAATTCGTGACTTCGCGAAACTCTAAGTCTTCTGACCACAAACCTCCAATCTTGTGATTCCCTAACTCCTTGATCCGTCACCATGTGCTCTTCTGTGAACAATGGTCGGGATTGAATCGCGACTTCGGACTTCGCAACTTCCTCTTTCATCAAGTTCCCAAACTTGTCGAACTCTGAAGTACCAAAACACTCTACAACTATCCTCCTTGTAGCTCTACCAGATCTAATGGTCTAGAATCATTTGCCTTCCTCTGAGAATGAATCTCTCATTCATTGAATTTCAGTGAAGACCTCAGGGACTTCTTCCCTCGAAAATTTCCATGTGCTCTCCCTCCCGAGCTTTCCTTCTTCAATTTCCTTTATTCCTCAAAACAATGTCTTCAATGCTTATTCATTATTTTGATCTATGCACACCTTGCAACAGATCTTCCTCCACACTTTACTTCTCCTTGTGTATGGCTTCACACTCCATGTGACTGTTCTCCAACCACTTTCATCTCCTATGACTAAAATCACGTTATTTCTCTTGAGATTTCGAGTTTGAAAACTCTATCACGCACTCCTTGCAAACATCGATGCACTCCTTGCATACATATAAGTTTCACTATCTCTTTTGATCTTTTGAGTCGAAACAGACTCAATCACGCACTCCTTGCGGACAATATGCACACCTTGCACTCCCTCAATGAGAAGAAATCATTGAAACTTATCTACCCCTCACTGTGACTCATACATTCAACAAAGCAAATGTGGTCTTGGATTCAAGAACCAAAAATAAAAGAGTATTGAAAAATAACATAAACTCTACCATTCATTCAGATAGATACATAACAATACACATTTGGAACAATATCCCTCTGTTATATTCATTCAACTAAAACTTACATACATTCATACAACATTCCTTTGTATCCCCAGCTCTCAACTTAAAATGGAAATCTACACATTAGATTCATCTACAACAATAATCAACAACAACCAACTTGTAAACCTTCCAAAATCCAACCTCTACTTTGCAATAACAAAAATATTTTTACAAGAGGGGCTCGGCGAGCTTCCCTTGCAGGATAAACTAGTGGTGTCAAATCACCAATCAAAACGCCTGTCTAATGGGAAAATTACAATGATGGAAATCTTCTCCAAATCATATGCAGATCCCTCCTACCGTCAACCATTTAATGGCGACCTTATCTCCAACTTGTGTGAATGCACAACTTGGCTCTTCCATCTTGTCATCATTAATGACTGGATCACGCCTTTGATTCTCAAGGAAAAATGAGAGGGTGATGCCTCTCCCTTCCTTGAATGCATAGCACGTGTGTTAATCATCTGGCATGTGCTAAGGTGGAGCAATGCTCCTGCATCAATTGTCCACTATAGAATTCCCCAGGAGGTCGAACCACTCAAATATACAAGCCCATTGTGAGGAGAGAGGCGGGAGGCCACTGTGGCTCTGAGCGGTATGACCAGAAGAGGAGGGTGAGGAGGTCGACGAGCTATGTGAGGGTGAGGGAGATAACTAAGGCTAAATTTCCATGCGCGACCAATTTTTGTACCAAAGCCGAGCCACGCTTGGAGTTTCCTTGCAGTGTAGGCATGGTCAAAGTTGGGCGAAGGTGAGAAGGCACAAGGAAATGGTGGAAGTGTCTGGTGAGGACTAGAGGAGGGTGCAGACCGCGGGATGGATCTAGTAATAATGGATAAGGATGAAGAAAGTGTCGGTGAGCTCCATGGTATGAATACCATTGGAGAGGGAGGACGCACATGCGCAGAGGTGACCAGAGTAATGTCGGTTCCATCGATCGGATGAGAGGGAAGACCATAGTGGACTTGGAGCGTTAATGGTGCTCTGGTTGGATTGAAGTGGTTTTAAGTTCATGGTGTGGGATGGGGGGAGGGGAATGCGCCAGTCACATAGATGGTATCACGCTGGTAGGTGCCATCCCCTTCCTCATGACACATGTCCCTCACTAACACCCCATCCAGGGCATTGGTCACAATATTTAGTTACTTAAATATTAAGAATTATCGTTAAACGAAGTTTCAAATTAGGGAGAATATGCGACCTTCGATTGACTTCCAGTATTACTACCGGGTACACCACATATATTTTTGGCAAATCATTTTCATCCTTGACGAGATCCCTTTTTCTTCTGTTGGCCGAATAGATAGAAACGTATAGGAAAGAAACAATTTATTTGACCCACTTTGTTAACTATCTAGAGGCTTCTCATTTTCTTATTTCTCATTCGATGTCATTAGGACAACTCCAACTCTAAATTTATTTTAGGACCTATAGAGTCTTAAAATATTTACCATTGTATAGATTTTGATTAAGTGGCTTGCACTCTGGTTTTTCCATTGTGTTTTTACTTCAGATTTCTTTTTTCTTCATTTCAATCTTATATAATGTAAATAAGCCATACATCGGGCAAGAAAAGGCATTACATATGGAACAAATAAATCAATTTCTCGTATTAAGACTAGGATAAACACAACTCTAAAGAACTTTCTTATTGTCATTATTAGTCCGGAAATAAAAAACAGAAATGGAAGAAAACCATTTTTATAAAGAATGGGGTTTTTGGGTGTGCCATTTCCCTCCATTCTTCCTCTTGTCCGAACTCGAGCTTTCCTGGTGCACCCTTCCACTGCTCTTTAATTTGGTGGTTTCCTTTTATATCCCTTCAATAGATATGCTTATGGTAGTGGAATTCCCGATGTCATTGATATGATTTTATTCCTCTAGTTCTTTTACATGGATGTTAAGATTTTGATTTCTTGGTGTAGTGCTCAGTATGATTGGTCTCCCTTGTTAAATTTTAAATGGATAGGTAGTTGACCCTAGAATTTCTTTTTAGTTAGCTCAATAATTGATCCTTTAAATATTTAAAGGGATATGCACATAGTTGAAGCATTATCAATCCACCGGTTGATGAAGTTAGTTCTTAGTGTAAGAATCTTTATAGGTTAATCTATGAAGTTTGTATCTTGCTTACTCATGGTTGACTTGGTTTTTGTTTTTATAGTTCCTTTACCTAGTTACTTGAGTAACTTGAATCCTTACATAGAGTTGTTAAGACTAGATTACTCATGCGCAATGAAAATGAAGTTGTTGATTACTCTTGCACCTTGAAATTAACGTTGATGCATGATTACTTAAGTGATTAGATTACTCGTGCACCATGAATTTAATGTGATGTATGATTGGTATGTAAATTGATTACTTTGCACCATGAAACAAAATTGATGAATTCTCTTGCACCATGAATTTAATGTGATGTATGATTGGTATGTAAATTGGTTACTTTGTGCCATAAAACAAAATTGATGAATTCTCTTGTGCCATGAATTTAATGTGATGTATGATTGGTTTATAAATTGCTTACCTTGTGCCATGAAAAAAAATTGATGAATTCTCTTGCACCATTGAAAATAAAATCGATGATTACCTTTGTGCCATGGAATATGATGGTGATTAAGTAATTAGATTGCCTTGCACTATGGAATAGTGATGATGTATAATGACTAAGTTATTATATTATTTGTGCGCATTAAATAATGTTGATGTATGTTTAATTAAGTGATTAGAATACTCTTGCACCATGAATAATTAATGATTAAGATCGATTGATTGATCTAGTTGTCGTCGGATCGAATGGATTAGCAGGATTTACACACCTCCTTGTTCCTTATAAAAATCGCCAGCCATGAGACCTTAAATGGTCAAAATAAATTGGATGAATCCTAGGATTGAACCTTGATTATTTTTCCTGGAGGTCCTAACCATGCATGATAGGTTGGGTGGGTAGTTGTTTTAATGTTCAGTGACATGATTGATCTTTATGTATTTTTTGTTTAGGTTGATTGTGACGTGTAGAATTGCGCAGCATAGCGACACATGATCAACACATAAACATATATATATATATATATATATATA
>ML784181.1:366357-451430 GCA_009831015.1 Picea engelmannii
TATATCTATATATATATATATATATATATATATATATATATATATAATACCTTTTGTGCTTCTCTTTTCGGAGTCGTAACAGATGGGTCTTTACACATGGTATCAGAGTGGGTGCAACCCTGCGACTTGGGAATCATTACGCCTTCCACTGTATTAAACACTTGGTTAATAACTTATCGCTAATTAAAATTAAAATTTGTCCTTATGGTAATCGTGATTAGAGGACGTTATGGAGGTAAACGAGGTGGTGCTAAGGGAGGAGGTCTGACGCCTCTAGTAGCACCCACGCCGAAGGGGTCTAACCCCCAAAGAGAATAATAATTCATTGGATAGGAGAATATTTTTGTGGGCGATATGGTTGGTTGATGAGGTCCTTTCAGAGGATGTCAGAGGCCTTGACTAATTGAGTAGATAGAGATGAAGCCAGGGTTCCTGTACCCAATGAGGGTTCAAATTATGCTTCAGATAGTAGTGTTAGCTTTCACAGAGATCTCGAGATGGTAAAGTTCCCGAGTTCATGGGTTCCATGGACGGCTCAACTGTCAAGGCATGGTTGGAGAACATGCGACATGGGTTTCACTTCGTGACTACCCCTCCAACATTCAAGTCCACAAGGTGGTATTTCAACTGAAAGGGAGTTCTCTTCTATGGTAGAAGACGCTCCTACCTCAACTAAACATGGTCGTCGAAGACGTGTCACGGGAACTATTCGAGGAACAATTTTGGAGGAGTTATTTGTCAGAGGAATTCATTGAGTGCCAGCTCAATGAGTTCAACACATTACGACAAGGTGGTCATATGGTGCCCGAGTATGAGGCCCGATTTATGGAGATACTTTGGTATGCCCCGCATCTGAACACAAAGAATAATGAAGGTCAACAAGTTTGTGTTCGGCCTTAACTACAAAATTCGTGTGAAGGTTAGGATCCTTATGCCTCAGACGTTGCACTATGCAGTCCAGAAGTCCCTCATAGCTAGGGAATAGTTGAACAACGGGGGTCAGAGAAGGACTTCTGCAATACTTATTGGATAGACGACATCATGTATGCAAGAACATCAAACGCCAGCCAGATGGAGATCAGGGTATCGAGATGCATCTAGAGGACCCATGTTCATGACACCATGATGACTAGTTCCTCGAGAGAGGACTCCCTATAGGGGACCACCACATCAACAAATGCGCCACTAGCAGCTACATCTTAGGCCTGTTCAGCAGAACAGACCAGGAGCTTTAACTGGTAGTCCAAAATCTTCTACTTCGGGGACTAGGAGTACTGGACTAAACACCAAGTGTTGGAAATGTGGAGAGCCACATTACCAGCGAGACTATCTGGTTTAGAAAGCCAAAGCGGCCAGATCAATAGGACACCCTACAACTATAGAAGAGTTTGTGCAAAGGATATAAATTATATGCAATCTTAGCGCTAAAGGACAAGGGAGAGGTCGAAGGATTAGAAAACCTACTAGTAGTATGAGAGTTGCTAACGTATTTACAGAAGAGTTACCAGGTTTGCCACCCGAAAGAGAATTGGAGTTTGCAATTGACTTGAACCCTGAAACAAAATCGATAGAAAGAACACCTTATTGGATGTCACCACCTGGTTACAGGAGTTGAAAATGCAACTTAAGGAGTTGTTGGACCTAGGACTTATACATCCAAGTGTGTCACCTTGGGGTGCGCCTGTTATTTTCATAAGAAAGAAGTATGGGTCGTGGAGACTCTGTATTGACTACCGTCAATTGAACAAGGAAACGATCAAGAACCAGTATCCATTGCCAAAAATAGTCGACCTATTTGATCAAATGAAAGGTGCGACGATTTTTTCAAATATCGACTTCAGGTCGGGTTATCACCATTTACAAATTAAGAGGAAGACATTCCTAAGACCGAGTTTAACGTCTTACCATTTGGACTGACAAACGCCCCAGGGTGTTGATGATCTTGATGAATGGGGTGTTTCGCAAATACTTGGACAAGTTTGTTCAAGTATTCAATGATGACATATTGATATTTTCTCAGACGACAGAAGAACATGATGAACATTTTCTCTTAGTACTACAGTGTTTACGAGAAAATAAATTATACGGGAAACTGTCAAAATGATCTTTCTACCAATCGAGGATTAATTACTTAAGACATGTTGTATCCGACAAAGGCATCATTGTGGATCCAACAAAGGTAGAGGCTATTATGGAATGGCCTGTGCTGAAGAACGTACCAGAAGAACGTATCTTTATGGGTTTAGTAGGATATTACCGACGATTCGTCAAAGGTTTTTCGAAGATAGCAAATTTGATCACGGAGTTGCAAAAGAAAAACAAGAAGCTTTTATGGACCGAGAAGTGCATGGAAGCATTTCAAAATATCAAGGGGTTGTTGACAACAGAACCGATACCAAAGGTACCCAACTTGGAAAAGGAATTATTGGTATGCACAGATGCATCCTGGGAGGGCTTAGGAGAAGTCTTGATGCAAGACGATCGAGTGATCTCTTACATCTAAAAGAAATTAAGAAAGCATGAGGAGAAATACGCAATGAATGATTTGGAGTTATTGGTCATTGTGTATTCCTTGAGAGTGTGGAGACACTACCTGATTGGATGGAAATTTGAACTAAAAATAGACCACTGTGGATTGTAGCACATTTTTACACAAAGTGACTTGAACGCGTGGCAAGGGCATTGGTCAAAATTACTTATAAAATATGATTTGAGATTAGGTACATTGAAGAAACAGTAAACATAGTGGAAGATGCGTTGAGTCAGAGATCTCGCATATTCTTGGTGATATCTCTTCAGAAGAATCTTCGAGAAAGGATTCTAACTATAGAGTTCGACGATGACTGATATAAATAGGTTAGGGGAAATATCGGACAAGACACCATGATGGTACCAAGGTTTGAAGGTTATACATTGGATAAAGACGGATTGTTGAGGTATAATGACCATATTTACGTACCTCCTAATGATGAATTGAGAATTTTGTTCTTAAATGAAGCTCATAGAGCAGTGTACATGGCTCATACAGGAGTCACGAAGATGAGGGAAGACCTTGATACCTTATTCTTTTGGAAAGGATTGAAGGTGGACATGGTTAGCTATGTCGCAAGATGTCTAGAATGTCGGCAAGTGAAATATTAACATAGACCTCCGACAGGATTACTACAACCACACACTATTTTGGAATAGAAATGGGAGGTCATTTCGATGGACTTTAATGTTGGACTGCCACTAAAATAAAGGAGGCATGAATTGATTTTCGAGTAGTTGACACTCTGACGAAGAGTGCAAATTTTATCCCTATGTGTATGATGTATGAGGCGCCAAACATAGCTAGAGTTTTTATCAGTGAGATTGTGATATTACATGGTGTTCCTAAAAGGATCATATCCGATAGAGGATCGGTGTTTGCAAGATGTTTTTGGACCAGTTTCCAAGAGGCCTTGGGGACACAACTGAACTTTAGTACAACATATCACCCTAAGACAGACGGGTAGATAGAAAGAATGAACCAAATATTGGAAGATATGTTTCGTATGTATGTGATGGACCAACATAAGCATTGGGAAGAGTTATTTCCACTGGTAGAGTTTGTGTACAACAATAGCTATCAAGGTATCATTAAGATGGCACCATTTGAGTTTCTTTATCGATGACCGTGTCGAATGTCATTGAGCTGGGATCGACTTGAGGATAGGGTTCTGGTAGGACCAGAAGAGATCCAAGAAATGGAAGAACAAATACAAACGATAAGACGAAGGATTAAAGAAGCACAATATCTGTAGAAGATTTATGTCGGTGCGCATCGCGTTGATTGTAATTATCAAGTTGGCGATCGTGTTTTCTTGCGGGTGAAACCACACAAGAGTTTGATCAAGTTTGGAAAAGGTGATAGAATCTCTCCTAGGTTTGTGGGACCTTTCAAATTTGTGGAAATGAAGGGACCCATGGCTTATCAACTATCCTTGTCTGATTCTTTGAGGCATATGTACGATTTTTTTCATGTATCTGTTTTGAGACATTATGTTAGTGATCCTAGACATGTGATTTACATGATTTCCTTGTGGTGTTAGACAATGGTGCACTCACGGTAGAGCCAATCCACATTCTGGACCATCTCATTCGACAACTATGACATCAAACAATCGATCAGGTCAAGATCCAGTGGGACAATTATATTCCACACTCAGCTACCAGGGAGGATGCATATGATATGTGTCAGCAGTTTCATTACTTATTTGATAGTTAGACATATAGATCTTGTTAGATGCTTTATTTACTACATTTTATATACTATAAAACTTCAGGATGAAGTTTAAAACAAGAGGGGGTGTATGTAACATCCCTCTCTTGCGAGCACATGTTACCAACTTATTATTTGAGGACACTTGCATGCAAGTGATCTGGTTATAGTACATGATTATGCATTTTTCTTTTGGATAACTATGATGATGTTGATGATTATGATTTGATGTTATTGATATATGCATATTGACAGATGCTATTGACGATTTTTCCCTGAGTGTGCAGGACACTTGACAGATTGGGATGTCGATGGCATCAATGGACCTCCTTGGACTCTAGATTGAGTCAGGGAGTGGATTGTATTGGTTTGAGTATTTAATTCATGCATATGTGACATATGATCGATTATATTATGATGTTGTTTTTGGATCATTAACAATGTTTCGTTGATGGATGTCGACTAACGATTTCTTTCTAATTTGAGTCACATAAGGAGTAAAGGGGCCATGCACATAGACCAGATATTGAGGGAGAGGTGTGGCACCGTCCCTCTCACAACCTACTAGCACTCCCACCGTGGCTTGAATTGTAGGTTAAGGATTACCTAGTTCGAGAGGTCCACGATATCATGAGGGAAGAATGAGATAGTCACGCATGAATATTTCTAAGGGGCACACAATAAGGCAGTGCCATTATTCCTTAGAATCCCTTAATCTCTCTCAAGGTCGCTCGAATGGAGTGTTGATTCCAGGGGTTGGGAAAATACCAAAACTATTCAAAGGCGAGTGGCACCCTTGGAGCATGGAGTGTGTCTTTAAGGGCACGTCGCGTAATTAAAAATTTAAGTCAAAGGAGAGTTTCACCCTTGGAGAACAGAGTGTGTCTTGAAGGGCATGTGGCGTAATTAAAATTTTGAGTCAAGGTGAGTGGCACTCTTGGAGGACAAAGTGTGTCTTGAAGTTCACGTCGCGTAAATAAAAATTGAGCCAATGAATCTAGGTGGCCTAGAAAACCCTAAGCGAATAATTAACCTTCTAAAATCTTGAGCACTGTTGGATTGATAAATTAATTAATTAATTAAGGATTAAATTTATTAATCATAATTCCTATAAGGGTATAAGCCTTTTCAAACAAAATTTATTTAATCCTAATTCTAAGTTAGTAAGAAGAATAAAAACTAAATTTATAAATTAAATAATGAGGGGATGAAGTAAATCAATTTAATAAATCAAGGAAAATGAAATAAATCTAAAGATTGATTTAATACACATATGTGCAAGTAATTACCAAATTGGAATTTAAGGTAAGAATGGAATAAAGATAAATGAATGGATACGCATCTAGAGTCTAGTTAACACTAGTCTAACTAGGAGAAGATTCCTATTTTAACTCAACTCAGATTTAGTAAGGCATCAATCATTAATTGGAAATAAGGGGAAGAAAGAGACAACTAGGAGTGATTTGAGCACTTTTAGGAAGGGTGAGGGAACTTGACTTTTACTAAAATAAATTGTGTATTTACTTGTGCAATTAAGGGAAAGGGTGACATGTGTATGGGGGAAATAATTCTTAATTAATTATTTAAAAAGTGAATTAAATGTGCAAGTAGCAAGGTGTCATTAAGGAAATTCTATAAAACAAATCGTCTAGATGAGAAATGGGTCACATTGGTTACGCTACAAAAATTTTGATTGGTTTTACTTGTGAGAGTTGGGATACCCATCTTGAGAGAGAGTGGTGGCTCTACCTTGCAAAGGTGAGCTGGGAGCTAGAGGGTTTTTGGTTGTGTGTGTGTGGCCCATTTGCGGCTCGGGGGGATGAGGGGGAAGAAGAGTACCCCTAGCATTGGATGGGAGGTACTAGTGAAGTCTCAATGGTTAGAAAGAAGGAGAACCACTATAGAAGAACGTCTTCGGTTTCAAAATTCTTCGTCATCGGTTACGATATTTTTATTGAGCTTGTAATTGTTAGAATTTGCACAGCTGTATCGGATTTGCAAATATCAAATTGTAAGCTTTATTGATAGTCTGGAGTGATATAAAATGTGACATGCTAGCTCTATTACCATCCCTTGTAAATTAAATTTGATCATTTCTATCCTTTCCCGATCCAATAGGCTCTATTTGGATTTGTTGTTGGTGGATGTATTGTTTTAAGTGTAGAAATGGTGAATGTATTGGTCACAGTATTTAGTCACTTAAATATTATGAATTATGGTTAAACAAAGTTTCAAATTAGGGAGAATATGTGACTTTATATTGACTTCTAGTATTACTATCCGTTATACTGCATATATTTTTGGAAAATCATTTTCATCCTTGATGAGATCCCTTGCTCTTCTGCTGATCGAATAGATAGAAACATAAAGGAAAGAAACAATCTATTTGACCCACTTCGTTAACTATCTAGAGTCTTCTCGTTTTCTTATTTCTCTTTCGATGTCATTAGGCCAACTCCAACTCTGAATTTAATTTAGGACCTATAGAGTCTTAAAATATTGACCATTGTATAGATTTTGATTAAGCGGCTTTCACTCTGGTTTTTCCATTGTGTTCTTACTTCGGATTTCTTTTTTCTTCGTTTCAATCTTATATAATGTAAATAATCCATACATAGGGCAATAAAAGGCATTACATACGAAACATAGAAATCAATTTCTCGTATTAAGACTAGGATAAACACAACACTAAATAACTTCCTTATTGCCATTATCAGTCCGAAAATAAAAAACAGAAATGGAAGAAAACCATTTTTATAAAGAATGGGGTTGTTGGGTGCGCCATTCCTCTTCTTACTTCCTCTTGACCGAACTCGGGCTTGCCTGGTGTGCCCTTCCACTTCTATTTTCCTTGAAGGATTTGAGTGGCTAAGAGTGCTAGTCCTTGCCTTTTACCTTGACTGAAATGGTATGCTCTATACACCATTATTTCTATGTGTTTTTTTATATAAGAACTGCCCCGTGTGTTGAGGAATCCCATATGAATTTTACCCTCATTTCTCTCCGTTTTTGTATATAAGAAATGCCCTGCGTGTTGAGGAATCCCATTTGAATTTTACCCTCATTTATCTACATTTTTGTATGTAAGAACTTCCCTGTGTGTTGAGGAATCCCTTGTGAATTTTACCCTCTTTTCTCTGCCTTTTTGTACATAATAAACTGCCCTTCGGGTTGAGGAATCCCTTGCGATTTTACCCTCCCTTCTCTGCTTGATATCCTCTCAGAAATTTGGGATATTGAATCACAGTTTTAGGAGCTCATCGTCCGCTATATTGTCCGGTGCCACCCTCGAAATTGGTCATAGTGACAGTTAGGGGGATACCGTCGCGGATCCTCGTGTGAAAAATATACACATTACTCTAGCATTTACACATCTAACTAATTTTAGATTCCTATTTTTAACTATTGAACTCTTGATTCTGACCTAGCTTCCACACAACCATTGCGTTTTGTCCCAAAAACGATTTGCAAGAATGAAATGAAAAGCGCAAATGTTATTTATGTAATTTCAGGGTAATGGGTTCTCCACTAGCTTAACTTGCACAATCCAACTGTCAATTAATTCATAGTAGGGATATTTGGTGGTTTCCTTTTATGTCCCTTCAACAGATATGATTATGGTAGTGGAATTCTCCACTTCATTGCTATGATTTTATTCCTCTAGTTATTTTACATGGATGTTAAGTTTTTTATTTCTTCGTGTAATGGTCCTTATGATTGGTCTCATTGGTTACCTTGTAAATGGATAGGTAGGTGACCCAATAATTTATTTTTACTTATCTTAATAATTGATCTTTTAAATCTTTAAAGGGATATGCACATAGTTGAATAATTATCAATCCGTCGGTTGATGAAGTTAGTTCCCAGTGTAAGAATCTTTATAGGTTAATATATAAAGTTTGTATCTTGCTTACACATGGTTGACTTGGTTGTCCTTCTTATAGTTCCTTTACATGGTTACTTGAGTAACTTGAATCCTTACATAGAGTTGTTAAGACTAGATTACTCATGTGCCATGAAAATAAAGTTGTTGATTACTCGCGCACCTTGAAATTAACATTGATGCATGATTAATTAAGTGATTAGATTACGTGTGCACCACGAATTTAATGTGATGTATGATTGATATGTAAATTAATTACTTTGTTCCATGAAACAAAATTGATGAATTCTCTTGCGCCATGAATTTAATGTGATGTATGATTGGTATGCAAATTCCTTACTTTGCACCATGAAACAAAATTGATGAATTCTCTTGTGCCATGAATTTAATGTGATGTATGATTGGTATGTAAATTGCGTACCTTGTGCCATGAAACAAAATTGATGAATTCTCTTGCACCATTGAAAATAAAATTGATGATTACCTTTGCGCCATGGAATATGATGATGATTAAGTAATTAGATTGCCTTGCACTATGGAATAGTGATGATGTATAATGACTAAGTTATTAGATTATTTGTGTGCATTGAATAATGTTGATGTGTGTTTAATTAAGTGATTAGAATACTCTTGCACCATGAATAATTAATGATTAAGATCGATTGATTGATCTAGTTGTTGTCGTCTTGAATGGATTAGCGGGATTTACACACCTCCTTGTTCCTCATAACAGTCGTCAGCCTTGAGACCTTAAATGGTCAAAATCAATCAGTTGAATCCTAGGATTGAGCCTTGCTTATTTGTCTTGGAGGTCCTAACCATGTAGGATAGGTTGGGAGGGTAGTTATTTTTAATGTTCAGTGACATGATTGATCTTTATGTATATTTTGTTTAGGTTTATTATGACGTGTAGAATTGCGTCGCTATATATATATATATAATACCTTTTGTGCTTCTCTTTTTGGAGTCGTAATAGAGGGGTCTTTACATATGGTATCAGAGTGGGTGCAACCCTATGACTTGGGAATCGTTACACCTTCTACTATATTAAACACTTGGTTAATAACTTATCGCTAATTAAAATTAAAATGTGTCCTTATGGTAATCGTAATTAGAAGATGTCGTGGAGGTAAATGACGTGGTGCTAAGGGAGGCGGTGTGACACCTCTAGTAGCACCAACACCGAAGGGGTCTAACCCCCAAGGAGAATAACAATTCATTGGACAAGAGAAAACTTTTGTGGGGTATATGGTTGGTTGATGAGGTCCTTTCAGAGGATGTAGGAGGCCTTGACTAATTGAGTAGATAGAGATGAGGCCAGGGTTCTTGTACCTAATCAGGGTTAAAAGCACGCTCCAGATGGCACTGTTAGCTTTCACAGAGAACTCGAGATGGTGAAGTTCCCGAGTTCATGGGTGCCATAGACGACTCAGATGTCGGGGCACGGTTGGAGAACATGCAACGTGCGTTGCACTTGGTGACTACCCCTCCAACATGCAGGTCCACATGGTGGTATTTCAGCTGAAAGGGAGTTCTCTTCTATGGTGGAAGACGCTCCTACCTCAACTAAACATGGTTGTCGAAGACGTGTCATGGGAAATTTTCGAGGAACAATTCCAGAGGAGGTTTTTGTTAGAAGAATTCATTGAGTGCCAACTCAATGAGTTCAAAACCTTATGATAGGGTGGTCATACGATGCCTGAGTATGAGGCCTGATTTATGGAGCTACTTCGATATTCCCGCATATGAACACATAGAAGAATGAAATTCAACGAGTTTGTGTTCGACCTTGACTGCAACATTCATGCGAAGGTTAGGGTCGTTATACCTAAGACGTTTCAAGATGCAATCCATAAGTCCCTCATAGCTAGGGTATAGTTGACCAGCGGGGTTCAAGGAAGGACTCCTGCAATACTGATTGGACAAACGACATTAGGTGCACAAAAACATCAGATGCTATCCATATGGACATCAGGGTATCGATATGCATCTAGAGGACCCATGTTCATGACACCACGATGACCAATTCATCGAGAGAGGACTCCCTACAGGGGACCACCGCATCAAAAAATGTGTCGCCAATAGGTGCAGCTTAGGCCTGTTCAGCAGAATAGACCAGGATATCTAACTAGTATTCCAACATCTTCTACTTCGGGGACTAGGAGTACTGGACTAAACATTGAGTGCTGGAAATGTGGAGAGCCACATTACCAGCGAGACTGTCTAGTTGAGAAGGACAGAGTGGCCAGATCAATAGGACACCCTACAACTATAGAAGAGCTTGCGCAAAGTATGTAAGTTATATGCAATCTTAGCGCTAAAGGAAAAGGGAGAGGTGGAAGGATTAGAAAACCTTACGGTAGTACGAGAGTTTCTAACATAATTCCAGAAGAGTTACCAAGTTTGTCACCTAAAATATAATTGGAGTTTGCAATCGAATTGAACCCTGGAACATAACCGATAGCAAGAACACCTTATCGGATCTCAACACCTGGATTACAGGAGTTGAAAATGAAACTGAAGGAGTTGTTGGACTTGGGAATTATACATCCAAGTGTGTCACCTTGGGGTGTGCCTGTTATTTTCATAAGAAAGAAGGATGGGTCGTGGAGACTCTGTATTGACTACCGTCAATTGAATAAGGAAACGATCAAGAACCAGTATCCATTACCAAGAATAGCCAATATGTTTGATCAAATGAAAGGTGCGATGGCGTTTTCAAAGATTGAATTCATGTCGGGTTATCACCAATTATGAATTAAGAGGAAGACATTCCTAATACCGATTCCAAGACAAGGTTCAGACACTATGAGTTTATCGTCTTATTATTTGGACTGAAAAATGCCCCGGGGTGTTCATGAGCTTGATAAATGGGGTGTTCCGCGAATACTTGGAAAAGTTTGTTCAAGTATTCATTGATGACATCTTGATATATTCTCAGACGATGAAAGAACATTCTGAACATTTTCACTTAGTACTACAGTGTTTACGAGAAAATAAATTATACGGGAAACTGTCAAAATGCTCTTTCTACCAATCGAGTATTAATTACTTAGGGCATGTTGTATCTGACAAAGGCATCATTGTGGATCCAGTGAAGGTAGAGGCTATTATGAAATGGCCTATGCTGATGAACGTACCAGAAGAATGTATCTTTATGGGTTTAGCAGGATATTATCGATGGTTTGTCGAAGGTTTTTCGAAGATAGCAAATTCGATCACGGAGTTGCAGAAGAAAAACAAGAAGTTTGTATGGACCGAGAAGTGCGCGGAATAATTTCAAAGGCTCAAGGGGTTGTTTACAACAACGCTGATACTAAATGTACGCAACTTGGACAAGGAATTATTGGTATGCACGGATGCATCCTAGGAGGGCTTAGGCGAAGTCTTGATGCAAGACGATCGAGTGATCGCTTACATCTCAATGAAATTAAGAAACCATGAGGATAACTATGCAACAAATGATTTGGAGTTATTGGCCATTATGTATTCCTTGAGAGTGTGGAGACACTACCTGATTGGACGGAAATTTGAACTAAAAATAGACCACTATGGATTGTAGCACATTTTTACACAAAGTGAATTGAACGCGTGGCAAAGGCATTGGTCAGAATTACTTAGCAAATATGATTTGAGATTAAGTACATTGAGGAAAAAATGAACGGAGTGGAAGATGCATTGAGTTGGAGACCTCGCATATTCTCGCTGATACCTCTTCATATGAATCTTCGAGAAAGGATTATAACTATAGATTTCGATGATGACTGGTATAAATAGGTTAGGGGAAATATTGGACAAGACACCATGATGGTACCAAGGTTTGAAGGTTATACATTGGACAAAGACAGATTGTTGAGGTATAATGACTAGATTTACGTACCTCCTAACGATGAATTGAGAAGTTTGTTCTTAAATGAATCTCATAGAGAAATGTACATGGCTCATACTTGAGTCACGAAGATGAGGGTAGAACTTAATCCCTTATTCTTTTGGAAAGGAATGAAGGCGGACATGGTTAGCTATGTCGCGAGATGTCTAGAATGTAAGAAAGTGAAAGATGAACATAGACATCCGACAAGATTACTACAACCACGCGCTATTCCGGAATTGAAATGGGAGGTCATTTCGATGGACTTTATTTTTGGATTTCCACTAAAAATAAGGAGGCATGACTTGATTTTCGGGTAGTTGACACTCTGATGAAGAGTGGAAATTTTATCCCTGTGTGTACGGCGTACGAGGCGCTAGAGATAGCCAGAGTTTTTATCAGTGATATTGTGATATTACATGGTGTTCCTAAAAGGATCATATCTGATAGAGGATTGGTGTCTGCAAGACGTTTTTGGACTAGTTTCCAAGAGGCCTTGGGGACACAACTAAAATTTAGTACAACATAGCACCCTGAGACAGACGAGTAGACAGAAAGAACCAACCAAATTTTGGAAGATACGTTGCGTATGTACGTGATGGACCAACATAAGAGTTGGGAAGAGTTATTTCCATTGGTAGATTTTGTGTACAACAACAACTATCAAGGTATCATTAAGATGGCACCATTTGAGTTTCTTTACCGGCAACCGTGTCGGATGCCATTGAGTTGGGATCAACTTGAGGATAGGGTCCTAGTAGGACCAGAATCGATCCAAGAAATGGAAGAACAAATTCAAACGATAAGACAAAGGATTAAAGAAGTGAAATATTGGTAGAAGAGTTATGTCGATGTGCATCGCGTTGACCATAATTATCAAGTTGGTGATCAAGTTTTCTTGTGGGTGAAATCGCACAAGAGTTCTATTAATTTTGGAAAGGGTGATAAACTCTCTCCTATGTTTGTGGAACCTTTCAAAGTTGTGGAAAGGAAGGGACCCATGGCCTATTGACTAGCCTTGTCTTATTCTTTGAGGCGTATGCACGATGTTTTTCATGTATCTGTTTTGAGACATTATGTTAGTGATCCTGCACATGTGATTGACATGATTTCCTTGTGGTGTCGGATGAGGGTGCACTCATGGAAAAGCCAATCCGCATTCTGGACCATCCTCGATAGCTACAACATCGAACAGTCGATCAGGTCAAAATCCAGTGGGACAATTATAGTCCACACTCGACTACCTAGGAGGATGCATATGATATGTATCAACAATTTCCTTACTTATTTGATAGTTAGACATATATATCTTGTAAGATAATTTATTTACAACATTTTATATATTGTACAACTTCAAGACAAAGTTTAAAACAAGAGGGGGTGTATGTAACATCCCTCTCTTGCGAGCACATGTTATCGACTTATTCTTTGAGGACACTTGCGTGCAAGTGATCCGGTTATAGTACATTATTATGTATTTTGCTTGTGGATATTTATGATGATCTTGATGATTATGATTTGATGTTATTGATATATGCATATTGACAGATGTTATTCATGAATTTTCCCTGAGTGTGCAGGACACTTGACATATTGGGATGTCGATGGCATCAATGGACCTCCTTGGACTCTAGATTGAGTTAGGGAATGGATTGTATTGGTTTGAGTATTTAATTCATGCATATGTGACATATGATTGATTATATTATGATGTTGTTTATGGATCATTGACAATGTTTCGTTGATGGATTTTGGCTGATGATTTCTTGCTAATCTGACTCACATAAGGATTAAAGGGGCCATGCACATAGACCAAATATTGAGGGAGAGGTTTGGTAGTGTCCCTGTCACAACCTACTAGCACTCCCATCGTGGATTGAATTGTAGGTTAACGATTACCTAGTTCAAGAGGTCCACGACGTCATGAGGGAAGAATGAGATAGTTGTGCATGGATATTTCTAAGGGGCACGCAATAAGGCAGGGTCCTTATTCTTTAGAATCCCTTAGTCTCTCACAAGGTCTCCTGAATGGAGTGTTGACTCTAGGGGTTGGGAAACTACCAAAACTATTCAAAGGTGAGTGGCACCCTTGGAGCACGGAGTGCATCTTGAAGGGCACATTGCGTAATTAAAAATTTTAGTCAAAGGAGAGTTGCACCCTTGGAGCACGGAGTGCGTCTTGAAGGGCACGTGGCGTAATTAAAAATTTGATTCAAGGCGAGTGGCACCCTTGGAGCATGGAGTGCGTCTTGAAGGGCACGTCGCGTAAATAAAAATTGAGTCAATGAATCTAGGTGGCCTAGAAAACCCTGAGCGAATAATTAACCTTGTAAAATCTTGGGCACTACCGGATTGATAAATTAATTAATTAATTAAGGATTAAATTTATTAATCATAATTCCTATAAGGGTATAATCCTTTTCAAACAAAATTTATTTAATCCTAATTCTAAGTTAGTAAGAAGACTAAAAACTAAATTTATAAATTAAATAATGAAGGGATGAAGTAAATCAATTTAATAAATCAAGGAAAATGAAATAAATATAAAGATTGATTTAATACACATATGTGCAAGTAATTACCAAATTGGAATTTAAGGTAGGAATGGAATAAATATAAAGGAATGGGTACGCATCTAGAGTCTAGTTAACACTAGTCTAACTAGGAGAAGATTCATATTTTAACTCAACTCAGATTTAGTAAGGCGTCAATAATTAATTGGAAATGAGGGGAATAAAGAGACAACTAGGAGTTATTTAAGGAGTGCTTTTAGGAAGGGTGAGGGAACTTGACTTTTACTAAAATAAATTATGGATTTACTTATGCAACTAAGGGAAAGGGTGACATGTATATGGGGGAAATAATTCTTAATTAATTATTTAAAAAGCGAATTAAATGTGCAAGTGGCAAGGTGTCATTATGGAAATTCTATAAAACAAATGGCCTAGATGAGAAATGGGTCACACTGGTTAGGTTGCAAAAATTTTGACTGGTTTTACTTGTGAGAGTTGGGATACCCATCTTGAGAGAGAGTGGTGACTCTACCTTGCAAAGGTGAGTTGGGAGATAGAGGAATTTTTGGTTGTGTGTGCGTGGAGCCTTTGCGGCTCGGATGGATGAGGGGGGAGAAGAGTACCCCTAGCATTGGATGGGAGGTATTGGTGAAGTCTCAATAGTTAGAAAGTGGGAGATTAGAAGGAACACCGCTATAGAAGAACTTCTTCAGTTTCATAATTCTTCACCGTCGGTTACAATATTTTTATTGAGCTTGTAATTGTACTATTTAAGTTATAAATTCTTTTTAGAATTTGCACAGCTGTATCGGATTTCCTGATATCAAATTGTAAGCTTTATTGATATTCTAGAGTGATATAAAATGTGACATGCTAGCTATGTTACCATCCCTTGTAAATTAATTTTTTTCGTTTCTATCCTTTCCCGGTCTAATAGGATATATTTGGATTTGTTGTTAGTGGATGTATTGTTTTAAGTGTAGCAATGGAGAATATATTGGTCACAGTATTTAGTCACTTAAATATTATGAATTATGGTTAAACGAAGTTTCAAATTAGGGTGAATATGTGACTTTCTATTGACTTATAGTACTACTATCAGGTATACTGCATATATTTTTGGAAAATCGTTTTCATCCTTGACGAGATCCCTTGCTCTTCTATTGACCGAATAGGTAGAAACATAAAGGAAAGAAACAATCTATTTGACTTGCTTCATTAACTATCTAGAGTCTTCTCATTTTCTTATTTCTCTTCCTATGTCATTAGGCCAACTCCAACTCTGAATTTATTTTAGGACCTATATAGTCTTAAAATATTGACAATAGTATAGATTTTGATTAAGCGGCTTGCACTCTGGTTTTTCCATTGTGTTTTTACTTCATATTTATTTTTTCTACGTTTCAATATTATATAATGTAAATAATCCATACATCAGGAAAGAAAAGGCATTACATATGGAACATAAGAACTGCCTTGTGTGTTGAGGAATCCCATATGAATTTTACCCTCATTTCTCTACATATCTGTATATAAGAACTTTCCTGTGTGTTGAGGAATCCCTTGTGAATTTTACCCTCTTCTCTCTGAGTTTTTGTACATAATAAACTTCCTTGCAGGTTGAGGAATCCTTTGTGATTTTACCCTCCCTTCTTTGCTTGATATCCTATCAGAAATTTGGGATATTGAATCATAGTGTTAGGAGTTGGTCGTCCATCGTATTGTCTGGTGCCACCCTCGAAATTGGTTAGAGTAACAGTTAAGGGGATACCATCGTGGATCCTCATGTCAAAAAGACACACATTACTCTAGCATTTAAACATCTAACTAATTTTAGATTCCTATTTTAAACTGTTCAAATCTTGATTCTGACCTAACTTCCACGCAACCATTGCATTTTGTCCCAAAAATTATTTACAAAAATGAAATGAAAAGTGCAAATGTTTGTTGGCCCTTGGGTATGGAATCAAGCAAAGATCAAGGAAGAATAGGTAAAATGTGAACTTCGCGGGAGACACAATGATTGTTACTAGGTTGAAGTAAGCAAAAGAGAAGAAAAGAAGGAGCGAAGCCCAAGAAAGCTAGTCATTGGATGAGGAGATCAGGGATGATAGATAAGCAAGGTATATGGATCAAGGACAACTCAGATAGTGGAAAAATCCACCGTTAGCACTGCACAAGAAGAAAGGAGAGACACGCTGGTGAAGCGCAGGAAAAGAGGGTCAAGTTGACCTAGTGTTTTAGACACCTAGGGTTTGTATATATAGGGTTTTGACACCAAGCTCTTCACCTAAGGCTTTTAGTGAGGGACTATATTGTATAAATAGAGGTCAAGAGGACCTAGGTTGGGTCGATACTGTTGTTGAGCATTCTTATTGATTTTTGTTCATTGAGAGAATATTGTATTGTGAGTGAGAGAAGTGATGAGAGTAACAGCCTTCTGGCATTGTAAGATCTGCAGCTGGGTGCGAAGATCAAGTCCTATAGCTGGGTGCACAGGAGGGGGAGAGAAAGAGAGAAGAAGAAGAAGATCTACTAGCAGAGAGCGCACACAAGAACTGTAAGCTTTACCTTAATATATCATAAGAATAGTTCTGTGGACATATCCCTAGGGAGAGGGTGAACCACGTATATATGGTTTTATGTGTGTATGATTGATGCTTTATCTTTGTCTTTGATATAATGTTATTGCATTATTGTATTAGATCAGATTTATAGAATGTGGAGTAGATTTTAGTGATAAGTGAGCTAGGTATATTGCGTTGTATTGTGTTAAGATCCACTTGATATTCCCCTACTTGTAGACATCTCTGTCCTGCAACCCCCCATAGCTACTTTAGGTGAGACTACATTTGCTTTGCAGGTGTTGCTGAAAGGGCCAGTAGTTAGGGCTTGTTGGTGCACTCTTGGAGTGAACCTTGGGTCTGCCTTTGTGCCAACAAATGGTTTCATTGTTGAGATCGAAATCTTCGTGAGGGAATGTCAAGGTGGTTCCCATAGAAGACAGAGATTCAAAAGTGGATAGAAGATCAAGAGAGGGACTTCACTGAAGCCCAAAATAAGAACCCTAAGCTGAGTATTGAATATTGGCTACAAAGATACATTTTCACCGACATCCACAAGATCTTATTCAGAGGAATCCATAAGGAGTTGTTTGAGTGGTTGTCTAGGTTAGCTGATACCCAGTTCGAGATCAGATCTAGACCCCCTGTGGTTTGGACGTCGAGGTTGATCCAGAAGGTTAAAAGAGTCGAAAACGTTGTATCCAGAGCAGTAGATCATTGGTTTGATAGTACCACTGGAGGCTATATCACTGAATTTGTTGTTGACATAGTAGAATCGTATAGCCAAGTCGAGAGATACTTTTTCAAAGGACCCAGAGGAAAAAAATTTCATTTTTTGAAGTTAAGAATCAAGATGCTCTTGCATGAAAACCACATCTTGAAGATACAATAGACTGGTTAGATCTGAAAAGGCTGATGTTCATGAATTCATATAGTGACAATGACACAAAGGTGGGACATACGCGCAGTGGAAGAGTATTTCGAGGGGTTCACCTTGAGAACCTCTTTAATAAAAACTATGGAGAAGAGGGTTTATACAGTGGAGAAGAGGAAGATATCACAGATGAAGAACGTCCAGAACCCTTTAGGCCAGAGGAAGGAGAAACTGAAGAACTTCTCCAGGACGTGCCAGAAAACTCAGGAACTGCACAGACTACTGGAGTAAGTATCATTAACCCTCCTATTGTTTCAACAACATTAGGCAATCAAAGTCATGAGAGTCCTTAGAGTGTTACTACTAGCAGTTCAACATCTACTCAGACAGGAAACCCAGGTAGCTTTATGGTGGATGAGATGAGATTCCCTATCTTTAGAGGGGATGGATCTGAAGACCCAGATCAACACTAGTTCCTGTGTGAAGCTGTGTGGAATATTAAGAATGTCACTGATGAGGATGTCAAAAGAACCCAGTTCAACACTACTCTTAGAGATTGCACACTGAGATGGTACATGAAGCTTGTCTAAGGACTTGCACAACCCCAACCATTGAATGAGATCAAGAACCCATTGATTTCAGAATTCAAGAAACCCAAATCAGAGTCAGAATGTATTACAGAGCTGAAGGAGATCAAACAGAAGGTTGTCAAACCTGTCTGGGAATTCGATCAGAGATTCAAGACCTTAACAGGACGATTAACTTTTAAGATCCTAGATGAACAAAACAAAGAATGGTTCATCGCTACATTGTTACCACACATTAGAGTTCCTTTGATGTAACAGAAAATTGCTTCACAGTCTGAGGCACTAGATATCACCATGAAGATTGAATCAGCCCCTATGGGACAATCTAGCTCAGGGATGATCCAGATCTTGAGCCAACTGACCAATTTGTATTTACAGGTCGAAGACATAAAAAAAGGATAAGGGAAAGAACAAAAGAGAAGACATATGGTGTGTCATATGAAGATCAGAGGGCTATGATAAATAACACTGCCCTATATTTCATGAATATTTTGCCTTGAGAGCTCTGAGCCCCTTGAAGAAAGTCACATTTCCCTGGTGCGAAGTATGTAGAAACCGATATCGCCCTGGTGAGTGCTATTACATGCGAAAGTATGTTCAGACACCTGCAAACCTATATTGCACCTTTTGTAAGTTAGTAGGGCATGATGATAGAGACTGTAGGGTCTATGACCTCATGCGTGAAAGGTCAATATATGTATACAAGATTCAAGGAAAAGTACAACAAGAAGGAAACACTACGTAGTACAACTCCCCGGGAAGAGGAAACTTCAATCCTCACGGTGGATACAAAGGACGAGGACGAGGAGGATGAATGGGTTGAGGACAAGGATAGATAATTTGTTATAACTGAACACATCCAGGACCTCTAGTAAGGGATTGTCAGAACCCTTGTACTACTTGCAATTATTGCAATTATTTTGAGCATGTTACAGAATATTTCCCTATGTCGTTGGCTAAGCTTCAAGAAAGACGAGGACCTCAACAGAACCCACAAGTGCATTTTATATATGTTGAACCTCATGGAGAAGACCCAAGAGTCATTGTTATTACTCGAGGAGGCTCTGTTACAGGAGAAGATAGAGTGACCCAGGGAAAGACTACAGAAGACTTAGAAGTTAGAAAAGTTGCGGAGAAGACTCAAATTTTTGATGCTAAGAAAGAAAGATGAACATTTGAAGATGCAAGGAAAGAATTCAGAAGAGATCAAGGGTCATCATCAAGAACATGGCCAGAATTAAGAGAATGTGGAATGCCACCAATATTCAATCAGTCTTCTTCGTCGAGAGAGGGAAAAGAGGTAAGAAATCTCATGGAATTTATATATACTTGTATTAATCTAATCCAGGACTAAAACGTTGTAAGGGAACTTCAGAATTTAATCAAGAAATATGAGCTAGGAAAGATAGACCCCTTGATGAATAGGGAAGTACACCAAATTGGGAAAAGGAGAAGGACAAACAAAGAATTACACTTGAATGCTCAGATAGGAGAGTATGACATAAACTATGTGGTCCTCGACTTAAGGTCAGAGGTTAATGTCATGACAAAGAAAACTTGGGAACTAATGGGAAAACCAAAGTTAGTCTATTGCCCTATAAGGCTTAGGATGGCTAATCAACAAGTTGTCATCCCATTTGGACGACTGGAGCATGTCCCTGTGGACATCGATGGAGTGAGGACCTTTGCATATTTTGAGGTCATTGAAATTGTTGATGACAACTGCCCTTACCCGGAATTGTTAGGAATTGATTAGGTCTTCAACAACTCTATTGTTGTTGATTTGAAGAAGAGACGTATGAAATTTTAGAGAGACGAACTAAGGGTCATTGCACCTTTAGATCTGGATGAAGGTCAGAGATACACAGAACCCATCAGAGAAGAATACCACGCATATGAATTGGAGAATATCTACAAACTGACAGCTAGACAATAAGATTACATTAATCCTATGGCTGATGGGAATTTCAGTTGGCGAAGTGACAGTGTATGCTCATCAAAATCAGAAGAAGCACTGGAAAATTGGAAAAATCATATGTATGAAGTATCCACAAAAAGAAGAGCCAGGCTGACCAGAGAAGTTCATTGGATTGGTACAACGGTGAGAAACTTACCCATGTTTTATGATTTGAATCCATTAGAGACATTCTTGTTGGACTTTGAAGCAAGTGTACCAACGCAAAAGAGACTGTTGGCAATGGATGAGGCCCTAAAAGCTACACTAGGAAGATGGTGGGGGATGCACAAAAGAAATATTACAGACTGGGTACAATGTTGAACCTTGATGATGTTGAAATAATGTAACTGCAAAGAGTATTCTTATTATTATTGATATCTTATTTATAGGATTAATCCCCATTGTGGATTAATCATGTCGGTAATTGTATTAGGACCAAATCCCCTTTTGCAGATTGGTCAACAAACAATTATAATTGGCAGAATAAGAAGTCGGCCCCAACAGTTAATAAGAAGACCCAAAAATATAATAAAGGTGGGTTTACCCACCCAGATTAAGAAGCCCGCCCTGCCAGTGAAGAGACGCTTCACACATGCCAGAACTTGTATAAATAAAGGAGGCTAGCGCCTCATTTGAATACAACACACTTGCTCAGTTTGAGAGACAAGTTCTGATCTGTTACCGACAAAGGAGAGAGGGAGAAGAGTGGCACATATTTTGGAGAGGACTATCTGTATTGGTTTGAGTTATCTCTTGACATTGTATTGGAAATTTATGATAAGGAAGTTTTTACTGGGTTTTCTTCCCCTAGAGGGTTTCCCAGGATAAATGTTGTGTCTCTTGTGAATGTGTATTTCTCAGTGATCTTGTTCTTATGTTGCTCTTATATATTGAAATGAAAAGAACTATAATAATGGCATAAACATTAACATGGTATCAGAGCCAACCTGAAGGAAACATATTTCGCAAGAGAAAAACGTCACTGTTGCAGTACCTGCAAATTAGGGTTTTTCAAAAGTGAAGCTTTTCAGCTCCAAAACCACCTAGAAAGTTGTGCCCTCCCCCAAGGATCATTTTGGCACTTAGAGCACACCTTTTCAATGGCTAGATCTCCCAGAAAGTGAAACCCTAGTTTCACAAAGTACCAGAAAACTAGAAAACCAGAGTACCAGAAGTACCAGAAGTACCAAAGTACTAGAAGTACCAGAAAACCAGAAGCACCAGTCCATAAATCCACAGATCAAGTTTGAGGGGGTAAATATTGGATTTTCAAAATTCCAACTGCACCAGCTAACTCACCTCAGTCCAGCGCATCTATCCCCTGGATCAAAATTTCAAAATTCAAAGTTTGAAAAATTAGGGTTTCCTCATAAAACCCTAAGTTGCAGTCTCAGAACTAGCTACAATTGCAGTACCAATTGCAGTTGTAGCTGTAGAACCAGTTTCAATAACCCTTGAAATTTTCTCAAGAGTTGGCAATGATTACCATTGCAACAAGATGGAGCCACTACCTGCAAATGCTATCAGAGGTATGTACTTACATATGTTTAATGGTTAAATCCTAAAGAGTATTTGCAGGAGAAGAGATCTCTTGCCATAGATCCAGAAGGATCTCAAGATCCAACACATTCAGAGGAATGTTGCAACCTAGGTGTGATTATTCTAATATGCATCTATTTGTTATGAAATTATCTTGATTAGTGTTGCATGTTGAAGCTATGATCAAATTATTAGAATAATTAAAAGTTGATCACATAGCTTATCCTCTAACCTAACCTTCTGTCAAGATAGCGTATTGTCTTAGTACAATAGACAGGTTGAAGAAAGTACTCGTCACTTGAGTGAAGGAGACCTGGAAGAAAAGAAAGCACTCACTCTTGAGGACAAGGCTCCAGGTTTGATTAATCAAGATTCAAAGGTACATATGACAAGTTGATGACTTTAGTTGAGATAACAATTGTCTTAAAGTATTATACTTGATAGCATGTGAGAATATAGAGGCAAATACTTTGTCTGATATGACTAACACCTCCTCTAGGAGAAACCTCGTGTGTTAGTTTCAGATTGCCATGGAAGAATGCTTGGTCACAACACTATGTGAGTGTTGACCTCATTTCGTATTGTATTCCTTACCTTTAATCTTTGCTTCAGATAAATTATAAGTGATAGCTTTAAAGGAGCTATTGTGATGATTGTTCGTGCCATTTCTTTATATTATCAAGAAATATATTATTCTTGCTTGTTGTTTGGTTGACCTTGCTCCAAGTCACATGAGGAAGCTATAGCGAAGGTTGTAGAAGGTAACGTGCTAAAGGAGAGATCATAAATGAAGCAATCATCAATGGAAAAGAAGAAGGTGGGTCACTCAAAAGCTGCCATGACCCATTCTATTGAAGAATCCATGTGAACTCTAGAAGATTAGCTCACATCAACTACAAGGTGCTACCATACATATGCAAAGTTGTCACAAGTTTACCATAACTCAAGGTCGATCAAGAAGGCATATGCAATGGATGTGCGCAAGGGAAGAATATCAAGAACCCTTTTCCAAAGAGGGGCAACAAAGTAGAAGGAGTATTGGAACTCATTCATTAAGACGTGTGTGGCCCAATGCCATCATCCTCCATTAATGGGTATGTATACTATGTATCATTCATAAATGATTATTCTTGTAAAAGACCTGGATATGTTTGAAGTATTCAGTAAATTGAAGGAATTCAAAGCCTTGATAAACAATCTTTCTGAAAGAAAGATTAACATACTCAAGTCAGATAATGGAGGAGAATATACCTCAAAAGAGTTCGTGAACTTCTGTAGAGATGTTGGGATCAAGAGGGAACTCACTACTCCCTATAATCCCCAACAAAACGGTGTAGTTGAAAGGAAGAACAAAACAATTATGGAAGTTGTAAAGACCATGATTCACAATCAAGATCTTCCTATGTGCTTATGGGCAGAAGCAACAATGGCAGTTGTTTATGTGCAGAACAGATTATCCCATAGCGCACTTGGGTTGAAGACCCCAGAAGAAATGTTCACTGGAAAGAAGCCAGAGGTAAGCCATCTCAAAATATTTGGTTGTCCAGTGTTTATTCATATACCAAAAGAGAAAAGAAACAAGCTGGAACCCTCCAGAAAGAAGGGAATATTTGTGGGATACTGTGAGGTCTCCAAGGCCTTCAGAATATACATACCTAGTCACCGCCATATTGAGATCAGCAGGGACGTGTCCTTTGATGAAGAAGAAGCACTTAAGAAATCAAGAAGATGTCAGCTTGAAGAAGTATATGAAGAGGAACCTGTAAATCCCAGGATTGCAAAATCTGTGAGGGAAGTTCCCAGAGCTGCAGAACCTGTAAGGGAAGTCATAACTTCCCCTGATGAGGAGACTCTTGAAGACCACGACATAACAGAAGTTCAAGAACCTCCTCAAATGAACTTCTCCCATAAAATAAATCATGCTTGGGCAAGAGATATTATTCAAGATGGAGAGAAGTATGGTGTTCCAGAAGGAACCTTAAAACAGGTGAAAAGACCAAAGCCATTCTCCAGTTACACGGCTTTGATGTGTGACCTCCTAGATGAAGAGCCTACATGCTTTGAAGAAGCCATTCAAAATAAGGAATGGGCATATGCCATGAAAGAGGAATACCAATCCATAATAAAAGATGATGTATGGGAAATAGTTCCCAGACAAAAAAGTAAGGATGTGGTATCATCAAAATGGCTTTTCAAAATAAAACATGTTGTTAATGGAAGTACTGAGAAATATAAAGCAAGATTTGTCACTCGTGGCTTTTCCCAGAAAGAAGGCATTGACTATGAAGAGACATTCGCTCCTATAGCCAGATACACTTCGATCAGAACCATCATAGCTCTTGCAGCTAAGATGAAATGGAATTTACACTAGATGGACGTAAAGACAGCTTTCCTGAATGGTGTTATCGAAGAGGAAGTGTATATAGAGCAACCCCAAGGATTTGAGGTTGAAGATAGGAAGTCTCATGTCTACAGATTGAAGAAATCCTTATACGGATTGAAGCAAGCCCCTACAGCTTGGTATGGTCGTATAGACAGTTTCTTGACGAGCTTAGGCTTTACCAAGAGTAAAGCAGACTCAAATCTCTACTTCAAAATTATGGATAATGAACCAGTAATATTACTACTGTATGTGGATGACTTATTCTTAACTAGAGAAGAAAAGCTTATTGCTGAATGTAAAAAGAGGCTTGCCACAGAATTTGAAATTAAATACCTTGGCCTAATGCATTACTTCTTAGGTCTTGAGGTATGGCAGAGTCCAGAAAGGATCTTCCTTAACCAAGGGAAGTACACAGTCGAAATCTTAAAGAGATTCGACATGCTAGAATGTAAGTCCATGAATACACCCATGGAAACAAAGCTGAAGTTGTTGGTCGATACTTCGTCAGACTTGATAGATGCCACAATGTACAGACAAATTATTGGATCGCTGATGTACCTGACAAACACCAAACTAGACATTTGTTTTGCAATGAACACCTTGAGTCAGTTTCTTGTAGAGCCCAGACGTGTTCACCTAGTAGTTGCAAAACATGTGATGAGGTACCTTAAAGGTACAATAGATTATGGTCTCAGATATGATGGAGATCATGACTTCACATTGAGTGGATACATTGATTCAGATTGGGCAGGAAGCATTGCTGATAGAAAAATCACTTCCGGATGTTGTTTCAGTTTGGGATCAGCCATGATCTCATGGCAGAGTAGGAAGAAATCCTGTATTGCTCTCAGCACAGTGGAAGCAGAGTACATTGCTGCATGTTCTGCTAGCTATGAAGCTACATGGCTTCAAAATTTGTTGACTGGCCTATTTGACTTGGAGATGAGAGAAACCGTGATTCTATGTGACAACCAGAGCTACATAAAGATGACAGAGAATCCTGTATTCCATGAGGGGTCGAAGCACATAGAGATCCACTATCATTTCATCCACGACATGGTACAGAGAGGAGCCTTGAAGCTCCAGTACATTAGCACGGATGAATAGGTTTCTGATGTGATGACCATACCTCTATCTCGTGTAAATTTTGAACACTTTTGACATAAGCTTGGAATAGTCCGAAAGGACCCTCCCTGAAAGGGGGAGTATATATGTATTCCTTGCTTCTGACCTCGCTGTTAGACATAAAGTAAGATGAGTCATTACTTCTGACCTCGCTGTTAGACGTAAAGCAAGACGTTGTGTGTATTCCTTGCTTCTGACCTTGTTGTTAGACGTAAAGCAAGATGAGTCATTGCTTCTGACCTCGCTGTTAGACGTAAAGCAAGACGTTGTGTGTATTCCTTGCTTCTGACCTTACTATTAGACGTAAAGGAAGATGATTCATTGCTTCTAACCTCACTGTTAGACGTAAAGAAAGACTTTGTGTGTATTCCTTGCTTCTAACCTCACTGTTAGACGTAAAGCAATATGAGTCATTGCCTCTGACCTCCCTGTTAGATGTAAAGAAAGACATTGTGTGTATTCCTTGCTTTTGACCTAGTTTTTAGACGTAAAGCAAGATGATTCCTTGCTTCTGACCTCGTTGTTATACATAAAGCAAGATGATGATGTGTTCCTTGCTTCTAACCTAGTTATTAGACGTAAATCAAGATGATTCCTTTCTTCTGACCTTGTTGTTAGATGTAAAGCAAGATGATGATGTGTTCCTTGCTTCTGACCTAGTTGTTAGACGTAAAGCGAGATGATTCCTTGCTTCTGACCTCGTTGTTAGATGTAAAGAAAGATGATGATGTATACCTTTCTTCTGACCTAGTTGTTAGATGTAAATCAATATGTGACTGACACTGAGCTACCAGCTTATCAGCTGTGACATTGAGCCAGTGTAGTACTATGATGAGCCAGCCTAGTGTTGTGATGAGGTATCATTTTTACTGATATATATTGATGCTATTGAAGAATACCCTTCTTGTTAAGGGGGAGTGTTGAAATAATGTAACTGCAAAGAGTATTCTTATTATTATTGATATATTATTTATAGGATTAATCCCCATTGTGGATTAATCATGTGGGTAATTGTATTAGGACCAAATCCCCTTTTGCGGATTGGTCAACGGACAATTATAATAGGCAGAATAAGAAGTTGGCCCCAACAATTAATAAGAAGACCCAGAAATATAATAAAGGTGGGTTTACCCACCCAAATTAAGAAGTCAGCCCTTCCAGTGAAGAGACACTTCACACATGCCAGAACTTGTATAAATAAAGGAGGCTAGCGCCTCATTTGAATACAACACACTTGCTCAGTTTGAGAGACAAGTTTTGATCTGTTACCGACAAAGGAGAGAGGGAGAAGAGTGGCACATCTTTTAGAGAGGACTATCTGTATTGGTTTGAGTTATCTCTTGACATTGTATTGGCAATTTATGATAAGGAAGTTTTTGCTGGGTTTTCTTCCCCTAGAGGGTTTCCTAGGATAAATGTTGTGTCTCTTGTTAATGTGTATTTCTTAGTGATCTTGTTCTTATTTTGCTCTTATCTATTGAAATGCAAAGAACTATAATAATGGCATAAACATTAACATATGACAACGCGGTTCTCAGCCCAAGTAGAAAGTTATGAAGGGAGCTACACAGGTCGAAGCTGCCCAAAGGACCATGTGCGAAGATGTGAAGAATCCTAGAGTAATATTCCACAAGAGAAATGGGTGCACAAATTCATCAACACATTGGACACCACACCTATCAACTGGTACCTTCAAGCGGAGCTGCGCCTCATCACCATAGATTGGAAAGGTATGACTCATAATTTTGTAAATACATTTCTATTTGAAAGTCAATATCCTTCAGTAGACCAAACACTACATATTGTGACACAAAAAGTATTTGAAGAAGAATCTAGCCTCCCTTTGGAACAAGAAGAGGACGAGTGGACTGTGCCTCTCCAGAAACTACAGGGTTCTTACAACATTAATGCAGATGACGATGATGATCCAAGGAAGGTCAACATCATTGAAAGAGAAGGCCAAAGAGATGTGAAAGGACCAGGAGTTGAGATACCATTTATTGGTTAGCCAATCAAGATAAAAAAGGTCAATATTGGAACAGAGGAGACACCGAAGCTTGCCAATGTCAGAGATTATTGGGATGCTTCTACCATTAGCAAGATTACAGAGTTGTTGTACGAATATCAGGACTTGTTTCCAACCAAGTTCACTAATATGAAGGGAATCAAGGGACCTATGGGAGAGATGAGGATACCTTTGAAACCAGATACAAATCCAGTCAATAAAATACCCTATATATTGAACCCGAAGTATAAGGAAAATGTGAAGCTTGAGCTCAACAGAATGATGGAAGAAGGTATTATCGAACCTGTCGAAGAGTCGGTATGGATTAGTCCTATGGTGGTGCAAAACAAGAAGATAGGAGGAATCATGATCTGTGTAGATCTCAGGAAGCTGAATGATGTTTGCCTGCATGACCCCTTCCCTACACCATTCACTGACGAAGTGCTAGATAATGTGGGAGGCCAGTAGGTGTATTCTTTTACAGATGGATTCTTTGGATATCATCATATCCAAATTGCCAAGGATCATAACCATAAGACCACATTTGCAACAGAATGGGGATCTTACCAATATACATTGATGCCATTTGGACTAAGGAATGCCCCAACCATCTTCTCTAGGGTGGTGGTTGAAGCATTTAAAGAATTTTTGCATAAATTTTTAAAATCCTATTTTGATGATTGGAATGTGTTTAGTTTGCTAAAAAAACATATTGAATGCCTAAGACTAATGTTGGATAAGTGCAAGCAGTGTCAAATTTCTTTGAATCTGAAGAAGTGCATCTTCTTCTCACCATTTGGAGTGTTGTTAGGGAATATTGTGTGTAAGCAGGGACTGTTGGTAGATCCCTCTAAAATTGCTATTATTGTTGACCTGCCACCTCCTACTTCAGTCAAACAACTGCGCACTATGCTAGGACATACTGTATATTACAGAAAATTCATTAAAGGATATGCCCAGATTACAACACCTATGGAGAAGTTGTTGAAGAAAGACTGTCAGTTTAGCTGGAAACAAGAATGCCAATAGAGCTTCGACACACTGAAACAAAAGATGGTTACTGTGCCCATTCTGGTTTTCCTATATTGGACTAAAGAGTTTCATGTGCATGTTGATTCATATTCCATTGCATTGGGAGTTGTGTTAGTACAGCTGGGAACATGAGACATTGATCACCTGTTAGACTTTGCTAGCAGGAAATTATCCACAGTAGAAATTAACTACACCATCACAGAGAGAGAAGGGTTGGCCATGGTGTATGCACTACAAAAATTCCGCCACTACTTGTTGGGAGGACACTTTAAAATGTTCACAGATCACTTCACGCTGAAGTACCTAGTCAACAAGCTAGTGTTGGGGGGGAAAATATATAGATGGCTTCTGCTGTTTCAAGAATATGATTTTGAGATCATAGTTAAGTGAGGAAGAATGAGCAAGGGCCCTGGCCACTTGTCAAGGTTGGAACATGGAGAAGAACCCACCAGTCTGGAGGATACACTGTCGGATGCACAAATGCTCGCCATCAGAAAGATCGATGACCACTTCACAGAAATAGTCCAGTTCCTGTCAACAGGAATGGCACCTAGTGAGTATACAATTCCCCAGAAGAAACAGTTAGTAGTGTGTGTTGCAAACTTTTCACTGATAGTGGGTCAACTATACAATATGGGACCTGATGAGATACTAAGAAGATGTGTTATGGAGGCAAAAATCCCACTAATCCTCGCAGAAGCTCATGAATGCATCGTAGGAGGACATTATGCAGGAAAAGAAACTATGTAGAAGGTTCTGCAAGCTGGAATTTGGTGGCCTACCTTACACAGAGATGATAAGGATTATGCTAGAGCCTGTGATGTGTGCCAGAGAACTGGGAGACCATCCATAAGATATTAAATTCCATTAACACTACAGATGACCCTACAATCATTTGAAAAATGGGCCATTGACTTCATGGGATCTATCAACCCACCAAAGAAGTGCATAGGAGAAAGGTATATCATTACTGTAACTAAATACTTAGCCAGATGGGTTGAAGCCAAAGCAGTCAAGGACTGTAGTGCAACTACAACTATGCGATTTATATTTGATGACATAATAACCAGGTTTGGATGCCCCAAGATCCTTATGAGTGACCAAGGCACACACTTCATCAATTAGACAGTTGAAACATTGAATGAGGAGTTTACAATCTACCATCAGAAGAGCACACCTTATCATCCTCAAGAAAATGGAATAGTCGAAGAATTCAACAAAATCTTGGAGACAACACTAACGAAGAATTGTAATGTGAACAGGGATGACTGGGATTTAAGAGTACCTGTAGTACTTTGGGCCTATAGAACCACTTGCAAGAAACTGACCATGCAGACCCCTTTTAAGCTAGTATATGGTCTCGAAGCTGTTATCCCAATGGAATACCTGGTGCCAAGCTTAAGAGTTGTTTCCTTTACAGATATGGATGAAACTGGAGCTGTTCAAGAGAGGCTTACACAGTTGGTTGAACTGGAAGAAGACAAATTTATCGCAGGATTTCATCAACAGGTTTAGAAGGATAGAGAGAAGGCCTACCATGACAGGCACATCAAGACGAAGGCTTTTAGACAAGGTGATTTAGTATTTATATATGATAGAAAGTTTACCAAACATCCAGGGAAGTTCAAAATGCATTGGCTTGGGCCATATGAGATCACCTATATTACAGAAGGAAGAGTTGCGCAGCTGGAGACATTGAAGGGAGAATGGAATCAAGGCTTGGTGAATGGGAGTCGACTGAAGTTGTACTATGACAACTAGTTGCCTGGCAAATCTCAGTAAAAATAATAGGTCGAGAAAAGGGTCTAGGTATCAGGTGCAGTTGAAACTGGGTACTAGACACAGAAATGATAGTCTTCACAAGGAGGAAGAAGAGGCATAAACTAGAAAGTAAAGGTTGCACTGTGCAGTCCAAAACCCAAGAAAAAAAGAAGGATCAGATCTGAAGTGCCTCAGGACAAGTCACATCTAAGTGTTGGGGGCCTGTTGGCCCTTGGGTATGGAATCAAGTGAAGATCAAGGAAGAAGAGGTAAAATGCAAACTTCGCGGGAGACACTATGACTGTTACTGGGTCAAAGTAAGAAAAAGAGAAGAAAAGAAGGAGTGAAGCCAAAGAAAGCTAGTCGTTGGATGAGGAGATCAGGGATGACAGATAAGAAAGGTATATGGATCGAGGACAACTCAGATAGTGGAAAAATCCACTGTTAGCACTGCGCGGGAAGAAAGGAGAGAAAGGTTGGCGAAGCCCAAGAGAAGAGGGTCAAGTTGACCTAGGGTTTTCGACACCTAGGGTTTGTATATATAGGGTTTTGACACCTAGGTCTCGACCTAAGGCTATCAGTGAGGGACTATATTGTATAAATAGAGGTCGAGAGGACCTAGGTTGGGTCGATACTATTGTTGAGCATTGTTATTGATTGTTGTTCATTGAGAGAATATTGTATTGTGAGTGAGAGAAGTATTGAGAGTAAGAGCCTTTTGTCATTGTAAGATCTTCAATTGGGTGCAAAGATCAAGTGATACAGTTGGGTGTGCAGGAGGGGGAGAGAAAGAGAGAAGAAGAAGAAGATCTACTAGCAGAGAGCGCAGACAAGAACTGTAAGTTTTCCCTTAATATATCATAAGCACATTTTTGTGGATGTAGCCCTAGGGAGAGGGTGAACCACATATATTTGGTGTTATGTGTGTATGATTGATGCTTTATCTTTGTCTTTGATATACTGTTATTGCATTATTGTATTAGATCAGATCTATAGAATGTGGAGTAGATTTTAGTGATAAGTGAGATAGGTATACTGCGTTGTATTGTGTTAAGATCCACTTGATATTCCCCTGGTTGTAGACATATCTATCCTGCAACCCCCCCATAGCTACTTTGGGTGAGACTGCATCTGCATCGCAAGTTTTGATGAAAGGGCCAGTAGTTAGGGCTTGTTGGTGCACTCTTGGAGTGAACCTTGGGTCTACCCCTGTGCCAACAATGTTATTTATGTAATTTCAGGGTAATGGGATCTCCACTAGCTTAACTTGCACAATCCACCTATCAATTAATTCATAGTAGGGATCTTTGGTGGCTTCCTTTTATATCCCTTCAACAGATATGCTTACGATAGTGGAATTCTCGACTTCATTGCTATGTTTTTATTCCTCTAGTCATTTGACATGGATGTTAAGATTTTGACTTCTTGGTGTAGTGCTCCTTATGATTGGTCTCCCTTTCTACCTTGTAAATGGATAGGTATGTGACCCTAGAATTTGTTTTTACTTATCTCAATAATTGATCCTTTAAATCTTTAAAGGGATATGCTCATAGTTGAAACATTATCAATCCGTCGGTTGAGGAAGTTAGTTCCTGGTGTAAGAATATTTATAGGTTAATCTACGAAGTTTGTATCTTGCTTACACATGGTTGACTTGGTTTTCCTTCTTATAGTTCCTTTACCTGCTTACTTGAGTAACTTGAATCCTTACATAGAGACGTTAAGACTAGATTACTCACGTGCCATGAAAACAAAGTTGTTGATTACTCGCACACCTTGAAATTAACGTTGATGCATGATTAATTAAGTGATTAGATTACTCGTGCACCATGAATTTAACGTGATGTATGATTGGTATGTAAACTTCTTACTTTGCGCCATGAAACAAAATTGATGAATTATCTTGCGCCATGAATTTAATGTGATGTATGATTGGGATGTAAATTGCTTACTTTGTGCCATGAAACAAAATTGATGAATTCTCTTGCGCCATGAATTTATTGTGATGTGTGATTGGTATGTAAATTTCTTACCTTGCACCATGAAACAAAATTGATGAGTTCTCTTGTGCCATTGAAAATAAAATCAATGATTACCTTTGCGCGATGGAATATGTTGATGATTAAGAAATTAGATTTCCTTGTGCTATGAAATAGTGATGATGTATAATTACTAAGTTATTAGATTATTTGTGTGCATTGAATAATGTTGATGTATGTTTAATTAAGTGATTAGAATACTCTTGCACCACGAATAATTGATGATTAAGATTGATTGATTGATATAGTTGTTGTCGGATCGAATGGATTAGCGGGATTTAGACACCTCCTTGTTCCTCAAAACAATCGTCATCCCTAAGACCTTAAATGGTCAAAATCAATCGGATGAATCATGGGCTTGAGTGTTTCTTATGTGTCCTGGAGGTCCTAACCATGCAGGATAGGTTGGGTAGGTGGATATTTTTAATGTTCAGTGAAATTATTGACCTTTATGTATATTTTTTTTAGGTTGATTGTGATGAGTATAACTCTCTCTCTCTATATGTGTGTGTGTGTGTGTGTGTGTGTGTGTGTGTGTGTGTGTGTGTGTGTGTGTGTGTGTGTGTTGATCATGTGTCGCTAATTTTCATTTTATTGCGTGGACTTGTGTCGTTACATATTTAAATGATATGTCGCTTGTAGTTCTTTAATTATGATGGCGTGTTGATTATAATTGTTATGAATTGTGTTGACATTAATTTCCTAATGCTTTAAGATATAAAAATAAATAAAAATTAATACCTTTTGTGCTTCTCTATTCGGAGTCAGGGATGATTTTAAGGATGGAAATTTATTTTGAAATGTAGAAACCTTGGCGAATCTTACTAATCCTTCATTTGTCAACTATAAATGTTGGCGATATTTTTGTGAAAATATTCAAATTTCTAAGTATTTTATCTAGTTTTTATAAAATTTTGGCGATTTTTAATTTAAAATAATCTTTTCATATAGAATTTGGGCGAATCATTTTTAAAATAGCGAATCTCGTTTTTGGAAAAACCATGGAAAATTAGCCCATGAGCGAAATTTAGCCCCTAAAATCATCCTTGTTCAGAGTCCTAACGGAGGGGTCGTTACATATAGATATATGGAGGTGGGTGAAAATCCATATCTACAGGGTTGATATTGAGGTATAGTTTAAATTTTATTCTTGCATAATTATAACTTATGAGTATCCATGATGAACGATGATAAGCTAAACCATAAGATAAAGTGCAGAGGAGGTATTAAATTTACATTGCACTAATACCTTTATCTTTCATAACATAAATCGTGTATAACTATGATGAAGAAGTGTCTTTTAGACAACCTTAGATAAGTGGAAAACTAGATAAATTTTTAGAACGTGCAATATTGAGAGGTTCTAGCCTTGATTACACCCAACCTACCAGTTGATCATCATATTATAACAAATAATGGCTAATTAGACAAAAATAATATTGACTTGGGTATTATGGTTGAATATAAATCCTTAAAGTTTAATATTTCTTGACTTCATGAATTTTAATATCTTTAGAGGTATAGGTAGCATTCACACTAAAACCTTACTGGATTTAAGACTCTTTTAGATAGATTTATCCTTACTCTTGAAGATAGAAATAAGGAAGGAATTTATGTTATGGCACTAATGTATATGTTTAAGAATCATACCTTGGGAATGGATGAATGGAATAAAAATGATGTCAATGTATGATTGTTTTAGAATTTCTTTTACTTGCGCTATGAAGATGGAATAGATGATTACTTTGTGCCATGGAATTAAAATTGATGATCACTTTTGCACCAGGAAAATAAACTCAATAATCACTCTTGCGTCAGGAATTAAATGTTGATGTGATGGGTTAGGAGTTTTATTAGTCTTGCATCATGAATTAAATGTTGATGTCTGATGGGTTAGGAGTTTGATTACTCTTGCGTCAATAAATTAAGGTTGATATATGATTGTTTTAGTAACTAGATTTCTCTTGCACCATTAATTATGTTGATGTGTGATTGTTTAGTAATTATTCACTACTGCGCCATTAAATAAAGTTGATGTATGATCGTTTTAATAATTATAATCTCTCACACCATTAAAATAACATTGATTTTCATTGGTTTACTAATTATATTTATCTTGCGCCATGATTAATTGATAAGTGAGATTGATCATTGATCTAAATTGGTTTTGGCTTGATTGTATTAGTGGGATTTAGATACTTCCTTGTTCCTCAGAATAGTCACCATCCCTGATACCTTAAGTGGTCAAAATCAATCACATGAATCCTGGGCTTGAGCGTTTCTTATGTGTCATGGAGGTCCTAACCTTGTAGGGTAGGTTGGGCAGGTAGTTCTTTATCATTCAACGATATGGTTGATCATTATTTATATTTGCTTCAGTTGATTGTGATGTGTTGAACTACGTCACTATTTATGTTTATGTGTTTATCATGTGTCTCTATCATTTATGTTTAAGCATCGGCTTGTGTCATTATTTATTACATTGAGGTGTCATTTGTAATGATTTTAATTTGATGTTGTGTTGATTATGCGTTGCTACGAATTAGGTGTGACGATTCTTTTATCCTAATGCAAAAAAACAAAAAATGGTTTGTTGTCATAACGGCAGGGTCGTTACACTCAGGGCACAAACTAAAGAGGCTTAACCATTTCCTTAGCCATATGATTCGACTACCCAAGTACTAGAGATTAAAATACTCGAGTGTTTTTCTCGATGTACTATATCAACAAAGCAATAAATAAGTTTATCTAGGGTTGGTTTAAGGTATACCGAGGGGAATTTTAATATACCAAAAGGTATGTGGAAGTGAGATTCTGTGATTTTTTTTTTTCTAATGCAATAATACTCAAAGGGGTCCAACATGGGTTACAATGGTTTCCAACAATTTGATACCATTTGTATTTCGTGCGTGTATTCTTCCCCAACCATGGTTTTACCCATCAAATAACGTATCATTGTGTTATTTAAATATGTTTAAGCATGTCTCTAGCCTAAAAAAAATTCTACTAAAATTTGGAGGTGTGTTGGCTTAAGAAAGAGTTATTATACTACTTGTAGTGTTCCTTAACCCTTAACCAAGAAATACAAGCATGTATATAGAGAATATAATTTAAATTAACCTAGAACAAGAGACAATAATATAGAAATTGTAAAGATACCCTTGAATGTTAATAATGAAAAGAAGAAAACCATGCTCACTTTCCTCTTGAGGTGGGGTGATCTTCCATTGAGCAGATCTCCAAATACACAAAACAAGACAAGACATAATATATTCTAATATCTCTTTAAATATATTTTACATAGAAACAACCCTAACTACTTGTAGTCATGTCATTAATGGGTACCAACTACCTAGTAGGCCTTACAAAGTGGACCCTCTTTACATTCAATAACTATCAATTACTATATGTTGGCCTTATTCAAATAGGATGGCCACATACAATAACTAGCTAAATCATATGTTTCCCAAAGTAGGGAGGTTAGGGTAGGACCCTAACATGCCCTCCCCATTCAAAATCTATGTTTTCCTCAAGGTCGAAGATGAAGAAACTACTATAAAATCAAGGTCGGTTCCCATGTTGCATCTTTAGGTGGCATGTATTTCTAGTGGATTAATACTTCATGGATTGTGCACTAATATAATTGATGCTCTATAGTATCTAAAATTGTTGTTGGTTGAATCCAAATAGATCATTCTTCATCAAGTTCTAGTACACTTGTTTTCACCTTGAACTTTGATCCCACTACCTTTTTTAAATAGGACACATGAAAGATTGGATGAGTCTTAGACTAATATGGAAGAGCCATTTTGTAAGCCATTTGTCCAATGTATTGAATGATCTCATATGGTCCATAGAACTTGGGTGTTAATATTTCAGGTCTTTTGTATTTCAATGATGTTTGTTTGTAGGGTTAAAGTCAAAGAAACACCATATCTCCTACTACAAAGGATCGTTCTGAGTGATGATGGTTTTCTTTTTTATTCATTTGATTTTGGGCCATAACCAAGTTGTCCTTTAGTATGCGGAGAATGGATTCCCTACTATGGAGTGTACGATCCATTGCTTGAACCTTTGAAGTTAGTAGTAAGTATTAAGTGATTGATAAAGGATTTTGGCTTCAAATGGGGTCATTTTGGTAGCTCCATGATAAGAGCTATTGTACCACCATTCTTCAAGGGGAAGTTAGTGTGTCCATGGGTGTGGTTTTTCCACGAGAAAGCATCTTAAATAGGTTTTGAGGCACCTTTTGACTATTTCAATTTGATCATTTGTTTAGGGGTGATATGGTGTGCTCATGTTTAGTTGGTTACCCTATAGTTTAAACAGTTCCTGACAAAATTTGCTAGTAAAAGTAGGGTCTCAATCAATCACAATGGAAGTGGGCATGACATGTAGATTAAAATTTTGATTGAGAAATAATTGGGAAACTAAGGATGGGTTAAATGGGTGGGGTATGGAACAAAAATCAACATACTTGGACAAACAATCAACTACCACCATGATCACAAATTTGTTTCCCGTTATTGCTAGTCCCACAAAAAAAGTCCATATTGATGTCGATCCATATGTGTGTTGGGATTGGAAGTGGTTTTAGCACCCTTGGTTTCTTTATTGTCTCCCCTTTGTTTCTTTGGCATGTGTCACATGTGACCATAAAATGCTGAATTTCAATTTTCATTCCCTCTCAAAAGAATGAGTGCTTAGTTTCTTTGTTTGTTTTATGAAATCTAGAGTGACCAATTATAGGTGATGAATGAAATTCCTTCAATATTATTTGTTTTAAGGCCAAATTCTTTAACAAAAAATGTGTCGTTTATATTGCAATGTGTCGAGATGACATGTATGCCCCATAGGAGGGTTGATATCATCCTAAAGCCTTTGGATGATTTTATTGATAGTTTCATTTGTGAACCATTCATGTTGAGCATTCTCAAGCCAACCTAGAATTGATAAAGATAAGGAGAACATGGATCCATCATCCTCAAATCATCAAGATAAGGAATCGATGACCACATTTTATTTACATTTCTTATAGATAATCTCATAGTCATACACCGATAGCTTGGTGGCCCACATATGTTTCTCTAGTGAGGATAATATTTCTTCAAGAAATTACTTTCAATTATGATGGTCGTTCTTGATCAGGAAATGTCACCCGATGATGTATGGGTGTCAAGTCACAATCACATGCAATATGGCCATAATTTATTTCTCCTATGTAGATTTACTGAAGTTGTGGTCATACAACTACTTACAGGTGACTGCTAAGGGGATCCCTTCTTGGATCAATATTTCTCTAAGACCTTGCCCAGAGGAATCACATTCCAATACAAATGTTTTAGTAAAATCTAGCATTGCTAATACTGTATTTGTGCCCATGGAATCTTTTAAACTTGAGAAGGCTTATTCTGCAACCTCATTCCAAACAGAGGCATTATTATTGAGTAGTGAGGTAAAAGGAGATCCAATTTTTCCATGACTTTTTACAAACTTCCTATAATGTCCAATGATTCCTAATAATCCTCACAAACTCTTAAAGGTTTTGGGATGTGGCTAATATTTCGCAGCTGCAAATTTCTTGGGATCAACTCACACTCTCTCTTGGATTATAATGTGACCCAAATATTCAACCTATGAAACCCCAAAATAACATTTGGAGTGTTTTACAAATAGTTAGTGGTCCTGTAGGAGTTGCAAATCTCTATAAACATGCTTGAAGTGGTATTCCCATGTCTTGTTGTAGATCAAAATATCATCGAAGAATACTAGCACAAAATTGTGGAGGAAGGGTCAGAAGATATTATTCATGAGGATATGGAATGTTGATGGAGAATTGAAAATGCCAAAAAGAATCACTAAAAACTCATAGTGACCTTCATGAGTATGAAAAATTGTGTTAGCAATGTCTACCTCTTTCATCTTTATTTGTTGGTAGCATGAACGAAGGTCTAGTTTTGTGAAAAAATAGTCTCCATGGAGTCCATCCAAGAGGTCATCAATAAATGTAATAGGAAATTTGTCCTTGATTGACAGCTTATTAAGATCCCAAAAATTAGGAAACATGCACCAATTACCTTCCTTCTTTAATTCCATAACCACTGACGATGAATAAGGGCTAGTGCTAGGACATATGAATCCTACCTCCAACAATTTCTTAATGATTTTTTCAATATCATTTTTCTATGTGAAAGGGTGCCTATAAGGATGTACATTGGGTGGTTGATTTCCTGGAATGAGGGGAATAACATGGTCATATTTCCCATGTGATGGTCATAAACCTCATGATGTTTGAAATATTTGTTGGTGCTTAGAGAGAATCGATTGAAAATCATGGTGAATTTCTAGTGGTGTGGTGTCGACTACCTGTATGGAATTGAATTGTGCAATAACACTCAAGTGGCATTTTTTCAACAACTTCTCCATACTTTGAGATGCCATAATTTTAGGGGAACTAGAGGCAAGATCCTTGAGGGTATGTACAATTCCTTGAAATCCATGGTGACTAGTACCAAGGTGCGTAACCATTCTACCAAAATAACTATTTCACAACCACCCATTTCAATGGAAAATGTGTGAGTTTTGAGATGATACTCATCCATTTGTAGTTTCAAATTTTCATATCTACCTCCACATTTCATCATGCGCCCATTAGAAATCATAATTTGAAATTTTGAGATGGGGCATAGATACCAATGGGTGTCTTGTGCTACTCTCATATGGATAAAATTGTGTGTAATACCACTGTCAAACAACACAATCACTTTATGGTTCTTGATGTAGCTAATTAATTTCAAGGTTTTTGGTGTCGAGAAACCATATAGGGCATGGGAAGAAATATAAGGTTCCTTGGGAGGAGCCTATAAGTGGGCTTCCTCTTCCATGGAGATGTTGGTTTCTTCCAAATCTTGTTTAGGTGTATCTTCAACATGAATAGCCTGTTAGTAGTTATGTGGAGACACATCCATTTGAAATATTTTTTGTTTTTTACATTTGTAATCTTTGAAATATTTCTCATCACAATTATAGAAAAGACATAGGCATTGACATTCTACCATCTCTTCTAGAGATAACTTATGGATATGGATTGGTTGTGAGTTGGATGGGTTGGGAGTAGTTTCCCTCATGGGGTTAGGATGAGTGTTGATAAAAGGTATCTTGATTTTTGCATTGATCACTATCTCAACTTATTTAGCTATATCACAAGCTTCCAATAATGTTGGTGGGCACTACATCATGACATGTGATTTAATTGCATCCTTGATACCATTGATGAAACATTCTTTAAAAAATAAATCATATTGCCCCTCTGTGTAGATAGACAATTTCTAAAAGGTGGTGATATTGTAGTGTAGCTAGGGAGGTAATGGGGGGAGTAGAGTCATCAAATATAAGATGAGAGTACCAATAATCAAAATCATGCTCATGATCATACAAGGAAAGTATTTCTCGAGAATATTCTTCTACAATTACAAGATAAATATGAATGTGCTATGAATGTTCTCTTGAGATTAGTGGGTATATCATCGATATGTTTTAATATCATGAAAACAAAAATTAGAGGATGGAGTGCATGACATATACATCGGAATGTTGGTTGTGGAGCCTGATTATCTTCCTCATTCAGAGGTCTTTGTTTTCAGTCGTGTTTATACCCCATGAATACTTTACACCCTAGAAGAATGTAAACTCCTCCACCCGGGGGAATGAAGAGAGGGGTTACCCCCTCTAGGGGGTCCAGGGTCAAGCGAGCCCTCGGTGGGGGTTCGAGGGAAAAGTACCCGAAGGAAAAAATTTCATGTAAATGTATATTGTAATTTCATTGTAAATCTCGGTCATTCATTATAATGTCGCATAACTAACGGTAGAAGTTATGTTAAGTTTTTTTGCCTAATAAGGGAACCCTCTTTTATGAGTGAAATAGATTGCAGCTCTGTATCATTGTGAATATTGTATTATGAGAGAGGAGACTGTGAGAAAAATAAGAGGAAGTTACAGCGGGTGTGTTGTAGGTTGTATCCCTTCATTTGTTGGATAATAATGAAGGAAGGACCTGGCAATTTCTCTGGTGTATGTAGCCCACACTAGGTGAACCATGTATATCTGTGTCTCTATTGTATTATGTATATTCTGTGTTTTATTTCCGCATTTTTTTATTTTATTGCTCCACGATCCTGTTTTTATAATACGAAAAAACCACATATAATATACCAAAAGAAACCTCTAAATATCCTCTATCCAATGGCACTGATCTAGAAATAATCTAAGTTGTTGGAATACTGAGAGGGGGTGAATTAGTATGAGAACTTTATTATCACTTTTAACCAAAATATGTAATCATTAACATCATCAATAGTATATCATCAATATATCATGAGTAGTTTAAATCAACAGAGCATAATATACATCCACAAAAACAGAGTACACCAAAATTTACGTGGAAACCCAAATGTGAGAAAATCACAGAATGCTTTTCTTATATATCAAAAGAATAAATTCATTGGAAGCACCAACTTCCCAATTCTCTAGATACAACTAGAAGGAGGCTATGAATCCCTCTTTACAGGCTTGAACCTGAAGGAAGCTACAACTCCCTCAATTCTCTGGCTCTAACCAAAAGGAGGCTACAACCCCCTGATTCTCAAGATCCAACCTAAAGGAATATCCAACTCCCTATGTTCCCTGACACCAACTGAAAGGAGGATACAAAGCCCTTTCCTTTCCCCATCTTGCTACCCTTAAATATAAATGTAGACCAAACTATCATTACCACTGATATTGTCACTACCTCTAATAATCAACATGTAATCAACCTCTCACTATCACATCAACCTCTAATTGATCATCAACTTGTATCATTGATATATCAACCAAATATTCTCATAGAAACCATATCAACATCAAGTATGCAAACCATGTACCACAATGTCCCTCAAGCATGCATCATGCCATATACCATAAGATATACCTAAAATATATTTCAATATCATAAATATGTGCCTCTAACAATGAACCATAACAACCATGTACAATGTACCAAGCATATGTCTCAAGCATGTATCAATGATACCAAAACATGGACCTCAACCATAAATCAAAAGTGCCTCCAAGACATGCCTCAAGCATGTACCATATCATCCATGATAAATACACATAAAACCATACCTTTGATCCTGTAGACACTCTATTGTATCAGATGATAGATGAGTAAACCAACCTGGGCATTAACAATCTGGTACAAGCATCACTTCACACCCTTTCACGAGATTTCCACAGATCTGCGACTTCCTCCACTACTACCCATGGATATCTGTGTTTTTCTCCACTGCATTGCATGTAGATCCACACCCTTTTTACTTGTAAGTCACAGATACCTCAAAAACTAGGGTTACTCACATTTTTTGCAACTTCGATACTTTCACCTTCAATCTTCCTTCGCACCCTCAGACTTTCTACCTTAGTCTCAACCTCAAATTCGTCAATAGAACAAAATTTCTTCACAATATAGATAATCAATAGAGATGTATGTGAATGTACATATTAAAGACTCTTTGAGGGGTATTTATACTTTTTCTAAGTAACTTCTTTCCTCACTTTACAGGTTTCTTATTACAACCACTTAACCCTTTCATTAATTGTCTTGTAACCAAGTAGGGGCTTTGTAACACATCGTTGGGGCTTCCAACTTCATGACCTCATAACTCATCAACCGTGAGGAATCATGTGGCATACCACCTATCACCAATAATGGCATGGCAAGGACTATCCATATATGACTGTGTTACCTGCAGTTACACTTTCCTTCATGTCCTTATTCCTAAAACAAATTAGGGATTCATGACCACACCTATGTGTTTCTTGTAAAATTATTCAAAGCGTCTTTACGCGAGGGCCATGCTTAGAGATACGCCATAAGGGGACCAATTTGGATACTTCTCCAAATACAGCCGTCACTTCTGTTGACATCAATGGCGACCACTACTTATTGACATCAATGGAAACCAATTGTCCAACAATATCCCCCTTTGTCATTGGTTGAAGCACTGTTGGCATGGGAATACTCTTGTTGCTTCTCATGCCCCCCCTGTGACCATCACTCCCCTTATATCCATGCATCCATTCTTTCTCTCAGTTTCCATGCATTTTTTATTTATCTCTATTTCCATTCATTTGTTCTTTCTCTCCCCCTTTGACATCAATGGAAAAGGCTAATTCTCCTTGGGGCTTCTCCCCCTATCTACAAGCCTCTTTTTTATCTCCATGGTGCTTCCTCATGTAATTCTTTGATGTATATGAAAAGAATTCAAAATATTATTTACTTGGATTCTTCATGTCTTCTACTTCTCTCCCCCTGTTTTACTGTGCTTGATGCCATGTGAATCATTGTGGGGCATAAACTACTCCAAGTTTCTATCAAAGATAATCCAAGGTCTCCCTTGGAAGAGGTTTGGTGAATATATCTTCAATATAATCTTTTGTCCCAATGTAATCTAGCTTGATGTTCTTCTATGTGACCTGTTCCCGTAGAAAGTGAAACTTGATCGGAATGTGCTTCGTCTTGGAATACATTAGTGGATTCTTAGAGATATGGATAGCAATGGTGTTATCACATAGTATCGAAATAGGCTCCTCGTATTCCACCTATATATCCTACAAGGTATTCTTCATCTAGAGAACTTGAGTTCAACATGTTTCCACTACAATATATACTGCTTCATTTGTGGAAAAATATATTGATGATTGTTTCTTACTCAACCATGATACCAAAAACTCACCTAAGTAGAACTTTTCTCCACTTGTACTTCTTCTACCATCAATGCTACCTGCCCAATATACATTTATGTAGGCTACCAAAGATATATGACTCCCTTTTGGATACCATAATCCAAAATATTTTGTTGCCTTGAGATATATGAGTACTATTTTTATTTCCATGACATGTGTTTCTTTCGATGTTGCTTGAAATATCACAACATATCCAACTTCTTACATCACATCTGGTCTTGATGTTGCCACATAGAGTAAGCTATCAATAATTGATCTATAGAGTCTCTGATTTGCATGCTTAGATTCATCTTACTTGCTTAACTTGTAACTGGTCTTCATAGGAGTACCTACGGGTTTACATTCTTCCATTCCAAACTTCTTTAGCATTTCTATGATATACTTGGTTTGGGAGATGAAAATATCTTTATCACACCGACACATTTGTAATCCCAAAAATAAATTCAACTCACCAAGAAAAGACATCTCGAACTCATTATGCATGTCTTTGGAAAAAATATTACTCATCCTGTCATCATCACTTCCAAAGATAATTTCATCTACATAAACTTGAATTATCAATATATTTTCTCGACCCACTTTTATGTAGATATTTTTGTCTGCATTTCCCTTCATGAATCCTTGTTGATGTAGATACCATGCTCTTGGAGCCTATTTGAGTCCATGCAATGCTTTCTTCAACTTGCAAACATAATCTTTCTTTTTTGATAGTAGAAACCATTCAAGTTGTTTGATGTATACTTGTACTTCTAATTACCCATTTAGAAAGGTTGGTTTTACATCCATCTGATAAACCTTGATTATTTTAAAACATGCATAGGCTAAGATCAATTTAATTTCTTCCATCCTCGCAACTGGGGAAAATGTTTATTCAAAATTTATACCTTCAATCTGAGTGTATTTTTTGCAAACTAACCTTTCTTTGTTTCTGGTTACATGTCCATCCTCATTCAATTTGTTTAAGAAAACCCACTTTGTTCCAATAATGTTCTTGTTCTTCGGTCTTGGAACCAGTTCCCATGTGTCATATTTCTCTATCTGATCCAATTCTTCATCCATAGCCTTGATCCAGTGTTCATTTTTGTTGGCCTCTTCAAAACTTCCTGGTTCAATTGTAGATAAAAACGCTAGGTATTGTTGTTCTGGTGAAATTATTCTTCTTTGGGGTTTCAACTCCTGCATCTTTATTCCCAATAATCTGTTCTGGTGGATGATTTTTTTGTACTCGTCAACTAGGCGTCTTAAGAGGTATTTGTTGCCCATATTCCTCTTATTCTACTTCTATATTCTCTTCTTCTACTACTTCTTCTTCTACCTCTTCTTCTTTTAGATCATCCTCATCATCCTACTCTTCTAAATATTTGCTTCTTTATTTTACCTTCTATACATTGTCTCATCAATTTTTACATTGATACTTTCCATGATTCTATTGAGTCTTGGACTGAAGTAGTTATATGCTTTGATTTTTCTTGAATACCCAACAAGTATGTCTTTATCAACTTAGGATTCAAATTTTCCAAGCGTTCCATATTTTATTTTGATATAAAATTTACTTGCAAATACTTTGAAATTCTTCACATTTGTCGCTCTTCCTTTCCATAACTCGTAGGGATTCTTATCCCTATTACTTATGATCATTTCCTTGTTCAGGATGTCAACTATTGTATGTATTTCTTGTTCCAAAATATGTCACTCAACTTGGAATATTTCAACATGGTTCTACCCATTTCATGTACTGTTTTATTCTTCCTTTTGACAAATCCATTTTGTTGAGGTGTCCTGGTTACCGAGAACTATCTTTATATTCCATTTTTTCCACAAAAATCCATGAATTCTTTTGATGTAAACTATCCTCCATTTTTTGATATTAAGCACTTGATTTTCAAATCCATCTCAGTTTCAACCATCTCTTTGTATATCTTGAAGTGTTCAAATTCCTCTGACTTCTTCCTGAGAAAGAAAACTGTAGTCATTATTTTGTAGTCATCAACCAGTAGCATAAAGTATTGCTTTCCATTTAATCCATTCATTCTGGTAAGTCCAAATAGATCAATGTGTACAATCTCAAATGGTTTTTTCATGGAGTAATCTTTTGATTTGAACTTGGTCCTGGTTTGTTTTCCTTGTAGAAAATGCTCACATAGAGTATTTGTTGGCTTTGAGATCTCAAGCATTTATTTTATTGCTTCCTTTCTGGTGATTTTGACAAGGTTATCAAAGTTTATGTGACCCATAATTTTGTACCAGAGCCAAATTTCATTTTCCTTTCCTAAGAAACATTGTTCCTTTCCAATCTTAGTCAAGACATATATGTTGTTTGGGGATCTTCTAGATGTATCCACTAGTTTTCCTAATCCTTCTTTTCTTATCTCACATCTTTTTTAGTCAAACAAAATTTTGTGTCCTTGATCACACATTTGACTGACACTTAGAATATTTTGTTTCATATCTTCGACCAGTAGAACGTTTTATTCCTTGGCATATTTTCTTCGAATATTGATTGTGCCTTGTAACACACTCGACCCCTAAATAACCTTTCTAGGGATGGGGCATCAAGATTTTTCTTATTATAATCATATCAAATCATCTCTTCGAGGTATTCATCCTCTTCTTCTCATCTGCATCTTTCTAATGACTATTACCGGTCTCTAATCCGACCTCTAGTGTGCAAGATATGGCCTCTCAAAGTTGTATGAGCATTAACAGTTGGAAACCACATGGAGGTTGGCATTCGATGTTGAACGTTCGACATTCATCGTTCGGGGTTCGATGTTGAATGTACCTTTTTATTACAACACGCATGCTCCCCGAAGTCCCAAAATCTCTCTACGTGGCGTCGACCACCTGAACCAAACAGGTAAGTGCCAGGGATGACATCCGAAATGGTACAAGGGTGACATGTGTCCTCATCAGGGGTGACACATGTCATTCTCTAATAGGCATATACGGTCTATGAATTGCAAAAATCAAGGTGACATGTGGCACATCAAATGTGGGTCCACGTCACCCTGGGTGAATTCATCATGCCCCATCACCTCAGACTGAAAACCTTCCAAACCCTTTGATCTCACGATTAGGATGCGTCCAAGTAGTTCTATGAATCTATGGATCATGTTAATTCGTAAATTCGGCGTTTGGGAGTTTTGTGATGCAAAATCCTCTTTTCTTCTGGAGTTGGTCAGTTTCGTACTGACTACGGCCTAGAACTAATGGCCAGGAAAATTCTCGAAGCATCCTCATATCAATGGCTCTCATTAAGGGATTATCAAAACACCAAACCTCAAATCCCCTGGACTGAAAAGTCTTCGGACTAAAATATATGGCGCCACACGTCCCCTGTATATTGATGGCTGAGATTTACTCTATTGGTTGAGACTTTGAGAGTCTTCACACTTTGAATAATCTCATCCAAATTCCTTCGGAGTGTCAAACCTCTGGATCCTCGGAATATCCTGCCATGTGTCCTCCACACATGACAATGTCGTCACTTGACACATGGATCCCCACGTGCTCTAGACGTGACACACACATTCCCTCAATTGAACGATCGAGAGGGGTTTTGAAGGATCCATATATCCATGGTCCAAATTACTTCACTACTCCAGCCTTTGGGGGTTTTGATGTTACAACACCCCTGTCCTCCCGAAGCCGTCAACGTCGGGCTGACTATATTGTAGATCCAACAGTCGGAATAGTTCCCGGGCATCCTCAAATATACAACCCATATTACCTTCGAGCTCCAGGACTTTAGAGGATCTGTCTCCCTTACAACGAATACCAATATTCACCGAAATCACAAATACTGAAGGAGTCTAGGAGTTAACAGCTACGCTCCTTCTCCAAATCCAATGGTAGTGACAAAAAATGGATCCTCCTGAACAGATCTCATCCGCTCATATTCCAAATGAAAGGATCTTCCCTTTTGAGACTTAAATCTCGCTATCTTGCCTAAGATTCGTTAGTTCTGAAAGACTTAGGCACTGGCACGTGCTTTGTGCTCTTTCTCCCGAGCTTAACAGAATCCTTCTCCCAAGAGACTCAAAATAGCTGGGAGTGTTGACATCAAATGGGAAACTATGCCCAAGGTTGACAAACTCACAGTTCATTTTCTTAAACTTGAGCCACTACAGGGATCGAGCATTTAAGTGTAAAAACCATATAGTTCCTTACTTTCTTAAATACATGATCAGGAAAAGATAAAGGGACATAGTCTAATCATCAAGCCAGCATGAACATACCTGAAACATTCATAGGATATCCAAATTTAATTTACAGTTAAAGTTCAATTACACAATATATGATAATACTTATCTATTACAGGTTGCAACCAACTAACTAAGTGTGGGTGTGTTCCTTTCTACCTAACCGTAGGCTCGAAGCCATTCAATATTAGCACTCTAGCCACCCCCGTTACAAGCCATGATATTAGCAGGGAAATTTCTCCCATTACTCAGAGATCCTTTCTCTGTCATATCATCCCTATGAGGTTTATCAGATGCTTCCTCAACATCAAGCTCGTGACCTTCCTCTTTTCTTCTACATATCCTGGTTGTGTGTTCCCCTCTGTGCATGTGCTCTTGTTTGATGTCTCTCCTACTCTCTACAAAGCCTCTCATTCTCTTCTCTTCCTCCTCCATTCTCTTCTCTTTTTTCTCTATTTTATGTATATCTTTTTCCCAGGATGGTTCTTGACCTATCCTGTTCCTTTTGTTAGAAGGAAACTCGGGCCATCCTAGTCTTCCAGACCCTGTGGTACTTCGGGCTGACATTGTTCAGTCATACCATGCTTCCATTCATGGGGGTGGTTGAGTATTCAACCACTAGTCCTTCCTTCATTAATTGATTCCTCTCCTTGGGATCTGGAGGGGGTTTATGATTCCCAACAAAGGGAAATTTTAGGTCATTTGACATAATGAACCCTCTCTTATAGTTTTTCCATTCTTTCCTCTAGTGATATCATGGCTAGTACTTCGGGGCTTCACCCCCATAGTCATTTATTGGAAATCTAAACAATAATACATTTACACCATTCACATGCTTTAGCATGGTAATCATAATTAATTATTAATTACAAGTTGGGGGAAACAAGGGTGTTACAATCTCCTCCCCCTTAAAAGGAACATCGTCCTCGGTGTTCTTTATCAGTAACACCTATCATGCCTTTATCATTCAGCTGCTTCAGAAATATTGATCCTCTTTCTAGGTAAATTCTTTTCAGACTCTTGGCCTTTATCACCTCCCTTCAATAATATTGGACAACAAGCATATTAACCACAATTTCATGTGAAAATTTTTTATTGTTGTGAAAAATTCAAGAGGAAAAATTTCATAATCAACACAATACTTATATATGCATTATGTGGATTTGCATCTGCATGGTTGTCTAGTTATCTAGGCTCACTATTTTTATTGGACATACCCATTGTATGCATGATCCCGATCAATAGTGTATGAGAATTGTCAAAGTCTCCTCTTCCTTGCAGTCACTCACCCTCCATGCCCAGGCTCAGGGATCCTCTTCTCTGCTATACAGTTCCTTGGGTGATCCTTCTTTCCTTGCCAAGTCTTTCTCACTCAAGAATAATTTTAGAGACTTCATTGATCCTTATAGTTGAGGCCTCCCTCATACTTTCTTCGGCAAGGCGTCCCTCCAGCTTGTGTTTCCACAACAAAACATATTATAGGTGATCATGGCTTACCAAAGGGTTCTCCTTTCCCAATCAATAGCCTTTTTCATGATTTCCAGCTTGAAAACCTTCACCTATCCTCTAGAGACAGATATTTTTCATCTCACCTATATCATAGGCATAAATAAATTATGAGACATTATCATCAATTTCAAAATCAGATTTTTTACTACAAATATATCACCTACAGATTTCCAAATTCCACATTTTGTTTTTTAGATCTGTTCCACACAGGAACCAGATTCACAAGTATGGTATTTTTCTTCCCATAGAAGTATGGCTCAATAGGAAATTGTCTTCCCTATGGCTTACAACACTTCCATATCCAAGACCCTTTTCTTCTTGCAATTTCAACATTCCTCATCCAAACAAATTGTTAGTTTTCATGCACACTATATTTTCATTGCACACTTGCAGTCGCTCACAACCAATTTCATAATTGTGCTTACTAACAATCAAATTCATTTTCTCAAGAAGGAAATACCATTCCTCGCAGTTTGTCTTAGCAGGAAATCAGTCTTCCTTATGAGATTATAACACTTCCATATCCAAGACCCTTTTCTTCCTGCAACTTCAACATTCCTCAACCAAACAAATTGTTAGTTTTCATGCACTTTATATCTTCAAAACTATGCATACTAATAGTCCAATTTATTTCCATCTACTCAGGGATACAAAGAAAAAGGAAATATCATTATATACGTATGCATCATTTCAACATACTAAACTTTCCAAATGAAATTCAAATATCAAATATCTTTAATCAATGTGCCAATATTCATGGCCACATTCACACCCAATGCACCCTTGCATTGATTTCAAGTTTGCCACACTTTATGACAAGCACCTTTCCATGGTGTGTTGGAGCTTAACCAACCTCTTCACCATAGGTATTATTCATTCTCTTTCATTATTGCAGCAGAATTGTAATTCCTACTACCGACTGATCATGATCCCAAATCAGTACACCTAAAACTAAAATTTGCTCTTGAATGTACCCAAGCATTCTTTCTTCATTAGTGACCAGGGTGCCAACACTCATGGCCACCCAAATTTTATTTTATTTAACACCTTTACATTGAAATTAAAATATTGGGAGGTCCTCCTTCCTCAATGGAAAATCCATTGTCTTCCCTTTATGCAAACATGCATTTCCTCGAAGCAATTCCATGCAATGTCCTAACTATGAAAACCTTTATTCCCAATCTCCCTAGATTGGTCATTGTAACCATGGTACTCTTTACTCATGCATTTTCTTGCAAAGATTATAATTCATCATTGAATGTCATAGACTTCATCTCTTTATTGCTCAAATTCTTCTTTCCTGAATCTTACCCCGCTTGGGTAGAAATAACATACAACAACCACTTCCAAATTATGTGCATATCATTAATAAAATGAAATATTTTCAGAAGGGATTCCTACCAAATCCCTTCATACCTCATGCCACATAGGTATGAACATTCTTATACCTTCTTTGGCTGTTAGCACCCTCTCTGATATTACATCATCAATGGTGCTTTGTGGGGACTTTTAAAGTCCTTTCAACAATATTTTAACAATAACATTCTCATAGTTATCCTTTGGTTGAGGTTGTCCATCATTGGCAATTGTCTTTCTCAAAAAATCCAATTCCATTCCACACACGATATACATCATAAATATGTTAGTCATTGTGTAAAATAAAAACGCAAGTATCATGGCTTTCTAGTCAATAAAATATTTTCACATATCATATTTCCAATATTCTCTTATCCCAGAGAACATATTATACAATAAGAAAAGAGTTAAGGGATTATTCCCTTTTTCCAACTTCTCCTACACCACTTGGGGTTTTTAGCCCAGTTGAGTTATCTCTAAGGCCTCACTTCATTTTCTTAACATGGATTTAACCAAGCCTATTCATTTAAACATACTCATTTATTCATTCTCCTTTTCCCAGTTGTACTTGTTCTCACAGTTGCTCATCTAAGACCTACAACTATGTAAGCAATTTAGAGTTCTTAGAGTGGGAAAAGTGTTCCTCCTTTTTCCTTTTCTTTTTGTTTACAATTACTCCATGTTGGGATCTTCCTTCTCTTTTCCTTGATCATCCTTGGTTAGGCCCCACCCTAACCTTTTTGGATGCATCATCATGCTTTACTAGCAACTTTTGCTCACAATGAAATATGAACCTATGCATTCTGCACATTTCCATTCAATTATCAGAATGATCAATATTCATTTATTAGTATTTTATTCATTACATGATGTTTTCAAAATGTAATCCAAGATTCATGTGTGTGTGTATATATATATATATGTGTGTGTGTGTGTGTGTGTGTAGAGAGAGAGAGAGAGAGAGAGAGAGAGAGAGAGAGAGAGAGAGAGAGAGAGATGTTTGTAGTTCACTGCTCAATTCTCAGCAGTGATCAAGGTGGCGACTTTGTTCTCCTAGCAGAGTATTCACACAATTCCTCCACAAGGAAACCCTTTCACATGAAACTTCCTTATTGGATAACCATCACTATCTGTGATGGCCTCAATCTTGAGTTAGCTTCAATTGTTTTCCAAATATTCCATAATAAATATAAACATGCATCTTTGTCATGCATCCAAATTATGTATCCACACATATTCTGGTTTTGTTAACTTACATCCATGATGTACTTAACCATATGCATAATCATAAGCCTATGTGTAGCTTCCATAGGTATATTTCACATCCCACATACATCTCCACTTTAAAATCAGTCAACTCATGATTGTTCTCGGTCATTCTCATGTGATCCTCAAAGGCATAATCATTTTCCTCTTGTCATGAAAATATTGAATCCTTTCTCATTTACTCTCTCATTTTTTTATACTAGACTTTCCTAAGGGAATGGAACACATTCCCCTCAAGATATCATTCAAAACCAAGCTTTCATGACTCCTCATAATAGATTTGGCCATGCATCCATGGTATTCATTAAATATTGGCAAGTATAATTCTTGCTTACATTTCACTCATTTAGGAAGTGACATCGTGCCTTTAGTATACAAATTCTCATACATTATATATGTGCATCACTTTCACATTTAATATCATTCATATCTACTTGGTATTAATATCAGGTTTCATATCAAGGAACCTCACAATGCATTAAATTCATCCACTCAAGCATATACTGACATAGTCAAACATTCATCATGCAAGCTCATCGCTTGCACCCCTTTCCATGTCATACATGCACATGGACATATCATACTTCAATATCCTCCTCCCAAGGATAGTTCTTCCATATTTATGACAAGCCTCATAGAGAAACTCAACACTGATCTTCCCTCTTAATTGAAGGCTTGTAGCCATATTATTCTTTTAAGTATCTATACACATATATATAGGTGCATCCCTTGCACTCCTTTTACATTGGTATTTTAGTTTTAATATTAGTGTTCTTTAGTGACATCTTACAGTCACTAATATGACTAGCCTCACAGTCATAATTCATACTAATGTTGTCCCTTCTACATGGAAATAACAAATGAGGGTCACCTTTTCCCTTTCTACTGTAAATCCAGAATTCAGATGGGTATTTATTGTATCACTCAAGGAAGTAAGATAACCACTTCTAGTTTCTTATTCATTTCTTAATTCACTCTTGGTCAACAAACTTCTGCAAGGGGATATTTTCCTAACTCCCTCTTATAGCTATATGAGTACACCAAGCCATATCCATATGGTTACCATCCACCTCTAGATGTCAATATGACCCACTGGTCATCCAAAGGTGTTTTGACACCTCCTTAATCAGACCTTGCATCAGTCTCCCATTGATCCTTACAATCCTATCGTATTAAGGCACTAGGCCACACCATCATCAACCTTTCATTCTTACTTTTAACCCCTGTGTTCATAAGGTCATCCTCATATAAAATTTCCATTAGTAGACCATACCTTACAACCCAACACAGGTAACATGCCTAATTTGCATGTTAAATATTTTCCCATATGCATTCTTATGCATAGACATGCTCTTGAGTTAACATGGGCATACACTCCATTAGCATAACCATGAACTTTTGAACTTTCTCTTGTCGATTCACTTATACCTTCATGAATATTTCTCTCAATCTATAGGGTTCTTTTTTACTTTCTTACTGGATTATTCCAACAACAATTTTCAGCCAGTAAATTGACCTTACCATTTCCATTAATCCTCTTATCGTGAGGGTTCATACATATATACTAGGTTTAATCCTTTATTTAAACAATAATTATTACTTCTACAGATCCTTTCAATCCATTCACATCCAAGTCTTGCTATTAGTTCTCATCAACATAATCCCATTCCTATAAGATTGACCATCATTTCCTAAAATAAATCGTAGGCTTCCTATGCCACAGACTAGCATGATTCAATGTTGTTGGGAAAAATCCCAACTGAATTTTAAATCGGTATCCTTCTACTCGAGGAACTTATGTAGATGATTTCTGTTTGGAAGCAATATTATAAATAGCCTCATCTCAGCCTTGGTAACCCAATCTTATGTCTGTACAACAACGCGTACGATTTCATAGTGAAGTCAGCTTATTTATTTGGAAACATTAGCAACATATAGTGTATCTTTCCAAAACATCTATCAACAGTAGAAAGTTCCATTCCTAACTTCAGTAGAGGTTTACTAAGCCTCTTAGGAATGGGTAAAATAGGGTGTTACCCCTTAAGGTCCTCTAATAGTATTTATATGCGACTCATGCATGAGCCCAAGAAAGCCAAGTGTTGTTTCCATGCTCTAATACCAATTTGTAACACACCCGACCCCTAAATACCCTTTCTAGGGATGGGGCATCAATATTTTTCTTATTCTAATCATCTCAAATCATCTCTTCGAGGTCTTCATCCTCTTCTTCTTTCCCGTAGCTTTCTAATGACTATTATCGGGCTCTTATCCGACCTCTGGTGTGCAAGATATGGCCTCCCAAAGTTGTCTGAGTGTTATCCGTTGGAGACCACATTGCAGTCAGCGTTTGACGTTGAACATTCAACGTTCGACATTCAACATTTGACATTGAACATCCATTTTATTACTGCACACATGCTCACCGAAGTCCCGAAATATCTCCACGTAGATTTGGCAACCTGGACCAAACAGTATCAAGGTTGATACGCAGAAAGGGCCAAGGGTGACACATATCCTCATTAGGGGGTTACACATATCATTCTCTAATAGGAATATAGGGTCTATGAATTGCAAAAATCAAGGTGACACATGGCACGTCAAATGTGGGTCCACGTAACCCTGGGTAACGTCAACACACCCCATCACCTCAGACTGATAGCCTTCCAAACCCTCTAATATCATAGTCAGGATGCATCCACGTAGTTCTATGAATATATGGCTCACGTTAATTTGTAACTTAGGTTTTTGGGAGTTTTGCGATGCAAACTCCTCTTTGCTTTCAGAGTTGGTTAGCATTGGATTGACCATAGCCTAGATCTGGCAGCCAGGAAAATTCCCGAAGCATCTTCGGATCAACAACTCTCATCACTTTGGGATTTAGATATTGTCAACATGCCACACCTCAAATCCCTCGGAATGCCAAGTCTCCAGACTAAAAAATATGGAACCACACGTCCCCTGTATATCGATGATTGGGATTTAATCCATTGGTTGCGACTTCGAGAGTACTCACACTTTGAATACTCTCATCCAAATTCCTCTGGAGTGTCAAACCTCTGGACCCCCAGAATATCTTTCCATGTGTCCTCCACACATGTAAATGCCATCACTCGACACATGGATACCCACATTCTCTCGACGTGACAAACAAATTCCCTCAATTGAATGGTCGAGAGGGGTCCTGAAGGATCCATAGATCCACGGTCAACATTAATTCGCTGCTCTAGACTTCAGGGGTTTTGACGTTACAACACCCCTATCCTCCCGAAGCAGTCAATGTCGGGTTGACTATATCATAGATACAACGGATGGAATAGTTCTTGGGAATCCTCAAATATATGACCCAGATTAATTTTGGGATCTAGGATTTCGGAGGATCCATCTCCCTTATGATGAATAACAAGATTCTTCAAACTTGCGAAGACTGAAGGAGTCAAGGAGTTAACACCTATGCTCCTTCTCCAAATCCAACAGTCGTGAAAGACCTTAGATCCTCCCGAAGGGATCTCATCCGCTCATCTTCCAAACAAAAGGATCTTCCCTTTCAAGACTTAAATATTTCTATCCTTCCTGAGCTTCATAATTTCTGAAAGACTTAGGCGTTGGTGCGCGCTTTGCGCTCTTTCTCCTGAGCTTAACAGATTCCTTCTCCCAGGAGACTCAAAACAGTTGGGAGTGTTGACATGCATACGGGAAACTATGCCCAATATCGACAAACTCACAGTCCATTTTCTTAAACTTGAGCCACTATAGGGCTCGAGCATTTATGTGTACAAAACATATAGTTCCTTACTTTCTTAAATACACGATCAGGGAAATATAAAGGGACACAGTCTAATCATCAAGAAAACATGCACATACCTGAAACATTCATAGGGTATCCAACTTTAATTTACAGTTACAGTTCAATTACATGGGATATGAGAATACTTATCTATTACAGGTTGAAACCAACTAACTGACTATGGGTGTGCAACTTTCCACCCAACCATAGGCTCAGAGGAATTCAATATTATCACTTTGGACACCCCCATGCCAAGCCATGATATCACCAGGGAAATTTCTTCCATTACTCAAAGATCATTTCTCTATCATAGCATCCCTACGAGGTTTATTATATGTTTCCTCAGCATCAAGCTCACGACCTTCCTCTTTTCTTCTGCATATCTGGGTCGCCTGTTCCCCTCTGTGCATGGGATCTTTTCTGATGTCTCTCCTTCTCTCTACAGAGCCTCCTGCGATCTTCTCTTCCTCCTCCATTCTCTTCTCTTTTTTCTCTATTTTATGTATATATTTTTCCCAGGATGGTCCTCGACCTATCTTGTTCCTTTTATCATAAGGAAACTCGGGTCATCCTATTTTTCCATACCTTGTGGTACTTCGGGATGACATTCTTCAATCAAACCATTCTTCCATTCATGGGAATGGTTGAGTATTTAACCACCAATCCTTCCTTCATTAATCAATTCCTCTCCTTGGGATCTAGAGGGGGTTTATCATTCCCAAAAAGGGGAAATTCAGGGCCATTTGACATAATGTACCCTCTCTTACAGTTTTACCATTCTTTTCTCTAGTGATATCATGGCCAATACTTCAAGGCTTCACCCCCACAGTCAGTTATTGGAAATCCAAACAATAATACATTTTCATCGTTCACATGCCTTAGCATGGTAATCATAATTAACAATTAATTACAAGCTAGGGTAAACAAGGGTGTTATAACATGCCTCTACCTATTATTCTAGATAAATTATCATTTCCAAATGAAACTGATCCATTTCGTTCCTTCTTTAGGGTCAGAAACATGTTCTTGCCACCTCTCATATGCTTTCAACAACTATTGTCAGCACACCACCCACTTTTCTTGTGTTGCACTTGTAGAGAAAGAGAGAATTCTTCAGTGTTGAATTGATCATGTTTTATTCTCCATATCCTTTTTGGTTCATGTTTATGACTATTGATATTCTACTTTGGTTCCTTTGGAGGAAAAATCAGTCTACAATATTTGGTCATGTGTCCAAAATTGTTTCACTTATAGAACTCTATTTCATTACTTAGTGAACCAAAACTATTGTGATTTATGTTTTGTGCTTCATGTGACTTTGTGAGATAATTGTTGTTTGAATAGCCTTCATAGTTTCTTCTGTTCTTGGCATAGGCTCTACATTTTGCAACTTTCTGACCAAAATTGTTGCAAGAATGGCATAAACCAAGAAAACTAGTTTGATACCTGGATGCAGGGGATATTCTTAATGGTGTTTCTCTTCTGAATCCTTCTTCTTCTTGAGATGTTTTTGATTGATGGTTGTGTTATGAATATTCTAGGTGGTCCAGTTCCTCTGTGTTTTTATTCTTGAGTACCTCTGTCTATTTCTACATAGGTGTTTTTTTATGCTTCATGTTATGTTGTCTTAGAGCTCAAACCTTTTTCGGTCTGCATATAGTTGTATCCTAGACTGAACCTATCATAGTATGGCCTTTTACTGTTGATGATCTTATTCAATATTTTGGTTTTATTCTGTTGCATATCTTTCTTATGCAGATATTTTCTTAAGGTGACTATTTCTGCTTCCAAGCTTTCAATCATCTTCTTCTTATCTTATAACTGATTTCTGAGTGTTTCTTCAATCCTTCTGACTTCTTCTACCTAGATTTTTAACTTCATGATTATCTGCTCGATTTATTATGAGTTGGAATTTTGAAATTATTATTTCTTCTTTAACTTTTCCATGAGTGACTTGATTTTCTTTATTTCTTTCCCTAGTTCTTCTAAGGAATCGATTAATTATGCTCTGAGATCGACTTCACCTTCTTCTTTGAAATCTTTAGAATTTTCTTCATCATCTTCTACTACCATGAAGAGTACTCTTTCTGAGTCATTTTCATTATCATCATCCTCATCCGATGAATATTCGTCTTCCTTTGAGTAGAAATTTTTCTTAAAGAATTTATTTTTGTTCTTTCGCTTCTCTCCTTTTTTATTTTTATTTTTCTTATTAGGATATTCTTATTCATCGCTACCTTTATTCTTATCATAAGGACATTTAGAATCAAAATGACCAATACCATCACAATTAAAAAAATTCAATGGAAGCATGCCTTTGTATTTTTCATTTCCTCTTTTTAACTTCCTTACAAAGTTTTCCACTTCTTCATCTTCCTCTAAATCATCGTTGCAGTTGCAATCTAGTTTTGATTTTTTCTTGTTTTGCTTCTTTGTCTTCTTGGATGCTTTGAATTACTTTTTGACTGGATTCTCTTGTTCTATCCTCATTTCATTTGTTGTGAATATTCCATGTAGTTCATCCATGATCAAAATGTCAATATTTGTTCTTTCTTCCAGGGTTGTTATCTTAGGATCAAATCTCATAGGTAGATATCTTAGAACCTTTTGAATTACTATTGATTCATCAACTTCTTCTCCCAGTCCTCCAATAGTGTTCATTGTTTCGTTAACCCATAGAAAGTAGGCTACAATTTCTTCATCTTTAGTTGCTCAAACTTTCCTCTAAGGGTTTGAAGCTTAGTTCCCTTGACTTTGTTATCTCCTTCGTAAATATTTTGAAGTTTATCCCAAATATATTTTTCAATATTGCAATGCATAACTTTGAAAAATAATGAATCATCCAAACTACTCAGAATGGTGCCTTTAGCCTTTGAGTTGTTTTCACTGAGTTTCTTTCCATATTTGTCAGTTGGGGGAGTGGTTGGCGCTATATATTTGTCTACTACTGACCACCAAACATCAAATCAATGTGCTTGTAAAAAGGTTTGCATCCCTTTATTCCAAACCGAATAGTTCTAACCATCAAACCTCGTTTCTTCAATATTAGTGTATTCCATGATATCCTTCCAGTGGTTAAACTATCTCTAGAAGTACCTTCTCTGATACCAATTGTTGGAATACTAAGAGGTGGGGGGGGTGAATCAATATGAGCACTTTATTATCACTTTTAACCATAATATGTAATCATTAACATCATAGATAGTATATCATAAATATATCATGAGTATTATAAATCAACAGATCATAATAGACATCCACAGAGACATAGTACACTAGAATTTATGTGGAAACACCCAATGGGAGAAAATCACAATTTTTTTTTCTTATATATCAAAAGAATACATTCATTGGAAGAACCAACTTCCCAATTCTCCAGCTACAACTGGAATGAGGCTATGACCCCCTATTTATATGCTCCAACCTGAAGGAAGCTACAACTCCTTGAATTCTCTGGCTCCAACTAGAAGGTGGCTACAACCCCCTGATTCTCAGGCTCTAACCTTAAGGAAGCTCCAATTCCTTGTGTTATCTAGAACCAACCGAAAGGAGGCTACGACCCCCTTTCCTTGCCCCATCCTTCCACCCTAAAAGATAAATTTAGACCAAACTGTCACCACCACTGATATTTTCACAACCTATAATAATCAATATGTAATCAACCTATCACTGTCACATCAACATTTAATTGATCATCAACATATAACTTTCCACTGTCCCTGTCACTGATATATCAACCATATCTTCTCATATAAACCATATCAACATCAAGTATCCAAACCATGTACCACAATGTACCTCAAGCATGCATCATACCATATACCATAAGATATAACTCAAATATATTCCAATACAATAAACATGTTTCTCTAACAATGAACCATAAAAATCATATACAATATACCAAGTGTATGTCTCAAGCATGTATCAATGATACCAAAACATGGACCTCAACCATATGCAACCATAAACCAAAAGGGCCTCCAAAAAATGCCTCAAGCATGTACCATATCATCCATGACAAATACACATAAAACCATACCCATGATCCAGTAGACACTCTATTGTATCAAATGACAGATGAGTAAACCAACCTGGGCATTAAAAATTTTCTACAAGAATCACTTCACACCCTTTCACAAGATTTTCACATATCCTCAAATTCCTCCACTACTACCCATGGATATCCATGATTTTCTCCACTACATCCCATGTGCATTCATGCCCTTATGACATCTAACCTGTGGATACCATAGAAAATAGGGTTACTCACATTTTATGCAACTCTGATACTTTCAACTACGAACTTCCTTCACACCCTCAGACTTTCTACCTCATACTCAACCTCAGATTCGCCAATAGACCAAAAGTTCTTCACAAGATAGATAATCAATAGAGATGTATGTGAATGCACTTATGAAAGACTCCTTGAGGTGTATTTATAATTTTTCTAAGTAACTTCTTTCCTCAGTTTAGGGGTTTCTTGTTACAACCACTTAACCATTTCATTAATTGTCTTGTAACCAACTAGGGTCTTTGTAAGTAATCTTTGGGTCTTCCAACTTCATGACCTCATAACTCCTCAACTGTGCGGAACCATGTGGTGTACCACCTATCACCGGTAATGGAAAGACAAGGACTATCCATCTATGACTATGATACCTTCATTTGCATTATCCTTCATGCTATTATTCCTCTAAAAACTTTGGGATTCATGAAAAAACCTATGTGTTTCTTGTATACTTCTTCAAAGTGTCTTCCCATGAGGGCCATTCTTAGAGCTATGCCATAAGGGGACCACTTTGGATAATTTTGTGAATACACTCGTCGGATCTGTTGGCATCAATGATGGCCATTGCGTGTTGAAATAAATGAAAACAAATCATCTAACATAAGCAACATGTCAAAATATATGAGCTTTGCAGTCTCACGGTCGTCACGAAAAAACCCTAAAAATTGTTGATTTTAAATCAATGATATATTCACTTTTGGAGATCGGATTTGGATTTTTTTTTTTAAATTGGTTGTTTTTCTGAGGAATTCATACCTACAACCAGTTTTATCAAATTATGCACATAAATATATAGGATATTACTTGAGTGTAGTGGCCCTCTTTTTTATGTCTTTTGAAACCATGAAAAAATAAAAACAAAATGCCCCTTTTTTCATGGTCGAAGAAATTCCTCTCATACCAAATGTTATGTGATTAAATAAATCTGAAAATATATATAACTACCATAGTGGGCCTTATTTAATAATACAATTGACCTAATCCACCTTGCATTGAATGGGCTCCATTATTATTATTATGCCCCCCCATTACCTCCCTAACTACACTACAGATATATTCCATAACTATGTTTTGTTGTCATAATTTTGTTAGGCATGTCAAATGGTGAGTGTCACACTCAAAAAAAGAAGCAAGTATTTTCACAAAATAGGTCCATGCAATGTAGCCTTTATAATCCTTCATATATCATTAACACCATTTTCAACGTTCAGCATCCAAATATAAGACCCCCGCATGAAATTTGTGTAGGTCATCAATAATTCCATTGAGGGAGAAATAATGTTCCAATTGGGTAACCCACCCTAAAGGATCTGACCCATAAAATTTGTTCATGTCCACCTTTGGAAAACAAATCCATGAATTGTGATCTTGAAATGTGGTTCAATGATTATTATGAAACATGGGTGTGTTGTGTACTTCTGGGGGTGTGAATTCCCCTTTGGTTGGGTCAATGCGGGGATCACCTACATGAATACCCACATGTCCTCCTTTTTTGACAAGAGGTTAGTTTTTTTTGTCACTATTGCTTGTACATGTAGAACTATATTTGCAAGAGTGGCCATTTTTTATTCTATCAATGTGGTCTAAGAAGATTGGTTATGATCTGGTGGTGCTTTTTGTTGGTTTTTTTATTTGGCCATGTTGTGATTTTGAGCCATGGGACCACAAAATATTTTTTTGTGGTAGTGATATTCTCCACTTATCTCACTATGACTAGACAATTGAGAGGAGTATTTTCAGATATACCCCAAATCATTGTATTTATAGGTCCACAAAAAATGGTCATTTAAGAGGTATATGCATATTATCTACACTCTACAAGGAATATTTTGAGATAGGTCTCCCACAATGATGTCGATGGGACCACTTTATACTTTTTCTTTTTGCGTTTTTCTCTTATTATTCTTCTTCTTATTTTTCCTTTTCTTTTTCTTTTCCTTATTTTTTCTTTGAGTGCTACTCATGTGGGAGTATTACTCCTGACCAATTATTATCATGGTGAAAAAATCTAGAAATTCCCCTTGGATGCAAAGATGTAGGAATTTCACTGGAGGATTGCAGAAGTTAGGGTTTGCAAGGTTCTATATGACAATGGAGAGTCAACTTCTATAGCTCTCTGATATACTTACAAGGTCCAACATTCATAATCATCCCAATATCTCGGGGCACTAACTAAGGATGCTCAACCATGTCCTTAGTCGTATGATCTCACTACCCAAGTTCTTGATGTACTATAGAAACCAGAAGATCGATAAGTTGATCCAAGGTTGGTTTCATGTATACCTAGGGGACTTCTGATATACCAGAAGGTACATGGAAGTGAGCTTAGATATAACATTGTTGTCTGATGTGATAATACTCAAAGGGGTACCAATAGGGGTTACAAGGGTTTCCAACAATGTGATACCACTTGTATCTCTTTCATGTATTCTTCCCCAACCACAGTTTTACCCACCAAATGATATATAATTTTGTTATTTAAAGACGTTGGAACATGTTTACCACTTGTAGTGTTCCTTAACCATTGAACAATAAATACATCCAAGTATACAAAGAATATAATTGCAAATTAAATAGGAACAAGATACAATAATAAATAAATTGTAAATAGACCATTGAATGTTAATAATGAAAGAATAATACAATGTTCACTTGACTCTTGAGGTTGGAAGACCCTCCTCCTCCAATTGCACAACGCAAGATAAGACACTATATAGTCCCTTATCTCTTTAAATAGATTTTAAATAGAAAAAACCCTAACTACTTGTGGTCCTTTCATCAATGGGTACCAACTACCTAGTGGGCCTTATAAAGTGGACCCTCTTTACATTGAATAAACTAACTCCTATGTTTCCCAAAGTAGTAAGGTTAGGGTACTAGGACCCTAACCTAAATATGAGACATATCACAAGAAAGTGACTTTCTTTCAATACATCACGAAAAAATAAATCTACTCACAACATGGAAAAGGGGGAAGACACAACCTTATTGCAAGGAAGGAAATATTCTAAGATGCGACACATCACATGGTAGAAAGTTTTTTGGGTTGCGATATGTCGTGCATGTTGGAATATTCAACAATACTGAGAGGGGGGATGAATTAGTATTGCATATATTTTAACCACTTTTTCTTTTTACCATCTTAACTAGTCATCACATAGTCAATCATAAGAAATGTAGAGAATTAGCCATAACACAAAGACACAGTACACAAATATTTTACATGGAAACACATATGGGAGAAAACCAAAAATCAACTTCTTATTATATCAATCAAGAGTTACATTCTTTACATGCTTCAACCTGTGAGGGACACCAATCCCTGTAGTAAGAACCCACTTACAACTCTTCAAGAACCAACTTGACATGAACCAACCTGTTGAGAAGATGAGGACACCAATCCTCATTGTAAGAACTCACTTACATCTGCAAGCACCAAATTTCCATGCACCAACCTATTATTAGGATCACGAAACCAATCCTCTCTATGAGAACCCACTTGCAATCTGCAAACACCAACTTGTCAGGCACCAACCTGTTATGAGTACACCAATCCTCCGCCTTACACCACCCTACCACCCTAAAGTAAACAAGCTATTCAATTTTTTATCAATCAAAAAAACGATTTCATCTTTAACATTCTTGTAGATTTTATTCTTGTAAATATTTTATTCATGTGGATCGACTTTTCATGTAATTTGTTATTCATGTACATTTTATTTTTCCCGTAATCTTCTTGTCTTGTAATTTGATATTCTTGTAATATGATTTTCGCGTAATAGGTTATTTCTGTAGATATGATTTTCTTGTAATATTTTATTCCTGTAGATATATTTTTCTTTTAATAGGTTATTCCTATAGATTTGTTTTTCTCGTAATCTGTTATTCTTGTAGATCTATTTTTCCTGTAATCTTTGATTCTTGTAGATGTAATTTTCTTGTAATCTACAATTCTCGCAAATCTATTTTTCATGTAACTACATATCTATTTTTCCTGTAATTACAGATCTATTTTTCCCATAATCTATTTTTCACATAATCGATTCTTCCTGTAATCTATTATTCTTTTAGATCTATTTTTCGTGTAACCGACTTTTCATGTAATCATCTTTTTCTGTAATCGTCTTTTCTTGTAATATGCTATTATTTTTTAATATAATGATTAAATATTCATTCTCTCAAACCTTCTCATAGAATAGAGATTTTACACACTACTCAAGGCTCCCAAAATAGAGTCATTCCATACCTCACATCATTGTAGAATTAAATCATTGCATTTAAGAATAGTATATATTTAGGGTTAGATCACATACCTTTCATATTGCAATATATATTCAAAAACTCTTCTGCAGTCTCATTTCCATCTCTCTGATCTTCAGTATAGTTGCACCCTTTCTTATAACCACTCTTGCTTCTCTGATATTCTCCTTGGCCCTAACTCAGGTCAACTTACGCTTCTTCATCCTTCACACTCCTTCATACTCTTCAACTTGATAAAATATTTATACTAGTTCCTGTAGTGGTTTTGTTGCCCATAGAAAAATCAATACTATGGTATAATCCCACAATATTTGTTTTGGCCATGTTAATACCTTGACCATATCAATAGACCATTTTAGATTGTCTTCCATAAAAAATACCTGTTGTGTGAAAACCACCAAAAATAACTAATCCCATATTGAAAAATTCAATGTGATCATGTCCTTTCCTTATCCAATTGTTACCAATACATCATTATCAGAATCTTGAGTTCCTGCAGTTGAGTCACTTCTTGTAGTTCAACATGTAATTACCAAAATTTTGATTTCCCGTAGTCAACATGGTATTACCACAATTTCAGTTATTACCATAATCCCGAGTTCCTGCAATCAATGCATTGTTACCATAAATTCAGTTATTACCAGAATCCTGAATTCTTGTAGACAAACATGTTGGAGACTCACATACTGGAAACTACACTACATCACTCAACCAATTACCTCAATAATTCTTAGTGCCACATCAACAGTGTATAATACACTTTGACATCAATGGCACATCACTCACTATCATACACACAACCACTTTGACATCACTAAAAATGCTTTCTCAACAATCGGGCCCCCTTTGTCATTGATAGCAACCTAGTAAAACCAAAACTTTTACCAGACTGCTCATTTGTTGGAAATGATTTTCTAATTTACTGGTAAGTTTCTCCCCTTATCGTTGTACTGTTGAACCCTCATGGTTTTACTGTAACTCTCCCCATTTGACACCAATGCCAAAAGGGACACTCTTTCTGACTAAGTACACCTTCCGGGAAGAGAGAATGCTCCCCCTTTAACCGTGCTACCTTCTCTTGTTTTCTGAAATTTCTCCCCCTATATTTATGCTTCATATTCTTTTGCATAGTTCCTTTTGTTGCGTTTATCCCCCTTACACTATGATTTCTCTTGTAGTTTTATGAAGTAGCTCACCCTTTGTGTTAGAAAAATAGGATTGCGAAGCAATAAAATAAAACAAATGTGGAAATAAAACATAGAAGATACACAATACAATAGAGACACATATATACGTGGTTCACCCAGTGTCGGCTACATCCACCAGAGAAATTTTTCAGGTCTTTCCTTATTATTATCCATCAAAATGAAGGGATACAACCTACAACACACATGTTGTAACTTCCTCTTCTTTCTCTCATGCCTCTCTCATAATACAATATTTGCAATAATACACAGCTGCAATACAATTCCCTCATAAAAGAGGGTTTCCTTATAGGGAAAGAAACCCTAAAAATAAATTCTATCATAATATTTGTGACCTTATAATGAATGGTCCAGATTGACTACAAAATTACAATATTTTACAAAGCATTTTTTCTAAATATTTCACTTTGGGGGCGTTGCCCCTGAATCCCCCACCAGGGGGGGCTACAAAAATTGTCGTCACCCCACCTAGACCCCCTTGGAGACAATTGTGGGGGAGGAAGCCCCCCCACATCACCTCATTAGGAAATGGGATCTAAGCACGGCTGAAACAAACCTCTGACTCGAGAATATAATCAAGCTCCACAACCAACAATCTCCCACTTGGAGGCTAATCACAATAAATCCACTACTAATGTACCTAATGGAATATACTCCACCTTGGACTTGGAAAATTTATCATATTCACCTTCATGCTTGAAGACCAACTAAAACTTAGCAGGAACTCGATTTGTCCCTAGTTACTCCGTTTGTTAAGATGTCTGCAAGATTTCGGCTAGTATGTATCTTTTCCAACTTCAAATGTCCATCTTCAAAAATGGATCATATGAAATGGTACCTCATATGTATATTATTAGTATTTGAATGGAAGGTTGAGTTCTTTTCAAGATGAATGTCACTCTCAGTTTCACAATAAAACATGTTATTTTGCTGCTTCTTTTCCAATTCCTCCATAAACCTCTATAACCGAATCATCTCTTTACTAGCATCTATAGCAGAAATATACTTTGCTTCTGTTGTTCAAAGTGAAAAAACCTTTTGTAGTTTTGAAATCCAACTTACTGTTATTCCACCTATAGTAAAAACATACCATGTGGTGCTCCTCCTGCTATCTTTATCACTTGCCATATTTGAATCAACTGTTGGAATGTTTTACAAGCAGCGTATGCTTGTCATTGATGGAAAGTACAACAACGATGATGGCTTGAGTATAGGTATAATGTGTCAGGCAGGCACCAGAAGTATTTTGGGAAGACGCAACAGAGCAAGATCTTGAAGATCAAAAGAGATGGTGAAGAGGTGCACGCAAAGTGCAAGAGTGTGCTTGTCATTGATAACAAAGATCATGACCAACAACATAGGGATAATGGCATGGAAATGGCAAATTCAACAAGTGATCGTTGGATCCCATTCAGAAGCGTAAACTCCAGGAGTCAAGGAAGCAACTCACGGCAAAAAATCGTGAAATGCGAAATGCCAAAATCCCGAAACAGGCACATCAAGAAAGGTTTTGGATACCGGGAGTTGGAGGAGTCAAGATTCGAGAATATTCATCACAGGAGTCCCAAAGTTGTGAAATATGAAACATTGAAATCCCGAAATAGGCACATCCACAAATATTTTGGATATCGGGAGTTGGAGGAGTCAAGAGTTGATACTCTTCATCACATGAGTCTCGAAGTTGCGAAATGAGAAACGTCGAAATCCCGAAACAGGCACTTCAACAAAGGTTTTAGATACCGAGAGTTGGAGGAGTCAAGAGTCGAGACTCTTCATCACGGGAGTCCCGAAGTTGTGAAATGAGAAACGTCGAAATCCCGAATCAGGCATAATGAAGGCTCGTGAATTTGTGAAATGATCATGGCCGTTGAATCCTAGCCGTTGAATCGAGGTTTGATTTGGACCGTTGATTAGGCATGGCGAAGGCCCGTGAAGTTTCTAAATCACAATTCAAAGTGACACATGGCAGCCACTCAGTTCACGACACGTCATCGAGTGACACAAGAGTGACCTCACTCCGGGAGTTTTTCTTTGGGAGTTTTAGCTTCATAACTCCCCCAAAGTCTTGAAGGCTGAAGTCCTGGGGCAAAGGATAGTCGTCTGATCACCATAGATCGTGGACCGTTGATCTGGAGAGTGAAGTGCTTTCTTGATTGGAGAGTGGCCATATCTCATGGTCACATTGTCGAGAGATGGAGAGAAAATCTATAGAAGCTAAGCTCTATTTCAGAGCTTGTGACATGGAGAGTCGAGATGACTCATCACAGAATTCTCGAAATGAGAAAGTGTGAAATACATTTTTGAATAAGGCTGTGGTCACAGCCAATGGTCACATATGCAGAAAATGGAGGAAGGACCTAGTGCAACCACGCTCCATTTTGGGGATCGCAACTTGGAGTGTCGAGACACTTCATCACAGGAATGTCGAAATGTCGAATGTCGAAATGCTGAAATGCCGAAGTGTTGATGTAGCCAGTGATCACTGTCGAAGGTCAGATAAGTGGAAGGAGCTAGCATAGCTAAGCTCCATTTCAAGGTTCGCACTGTAACTTCTAGAAACCACTGATGGTTTCTGCCAGAGGACTCGAAGAGACCTCAGTGTGATTTCCAGAGGAGATGAAGAGTCTCAAGGCATCTGCCAGTCAAATGAATATTGTTGATAGAGGCGATTGACAGATGGAAGAGCATTGAAGCCTATAACTACAACAGAAAGGATGAGATCGACTATGATAGAGAAGACGAAGAGTCTCGACTACTAGACAAGCTAAGGAATCTCATCATAACACCCAATGATGATGAACGCATGGGTATAACTGCCAGAAAAGATGAGGAATTGCCATGATGATCAAGAAGAGGACTCGACACGTGAGAACATGAAGAACAGAGAGAGGGTGTTGAGGATCGAGGGAGTGAAACGGTGTGGCCGTTGAGAGTGATTGAGGTGTGTAGAAGGAGGCAGGGTGCAGCAGCTGAAATGCACGGAAGAGGAATGGTGCATAGAAGGGACATGGCACGTAGAGCATAAAGTGCAGCAGAAGCAAAGAACAGAGATATATAGCTGAGACAGTAAAAGAAGGCTGAGGTGCACTTGTAGAGAAGAGCAGAAGATTAGAAAGCGCAAGTAGATGCAGGCAGAGAGACACTGATATAGAAGAGCAGAGCAACATAGCAGAACAGTGATAAGCATGGTAAGACAATGAAAACTATTGAATCACTGTAATAAGTTTCAGTAGAAAATATTAATATTTCAGGGTGGTAGGGAGGTGCTAGGGAGGATTGTTGTCCTCATAGGTTCAAGTGGGTACTTGAACACAAAGAGTTGTAGCTTTGATCTGGTTGCAGCTAGAGAAACCAGGGTGGCAGGGTGGTGCAAGGGAGAACTGTTGTTCTCTGTTTTACAGGTTGGTGCCTGTGTGACTGGAAGTTGGTGCTTCCATCCAGTTGGTTTTGTAACTCTTAGGGAGTTGGTGCTTCCTTCTAGTGGGTTCTAGAGAAACTAGGGAGTTGGTGCTTCCTTCTAGTGGGTGTTAGAGAAACCAGGGAGTCGGTGCTTCCTTCTAGTGGGTGCTAGAGAATCCAAAGAGTTGGTGCTCTCAGGAAGTAGCAGCTTGCAAAACAGAGGTTGTAGCCTCATTATGAGTTGGTGCTCATAAGTATGATAATGTACAGAATGTAAAGATTACTTATCATATAAAGAAGAAGAGGTTTTTACCCTTTATGGGTTTCCTTAGGAAATATCTATCTCTGTGTATCGCATATGTGTGAATGATGTTGAATGTTATAATGCTTACTTCCCTGCATTATTGTGATTGTCATTGAGTGCTCTATAAAAGAGTTTAAAATAAGAATAATTGTTTAAGCACGGTAACAACTGATTCACCCCCCCTCTCAGTTGTTCAAAAATTGGTATCAGAGCCGACCCCTTTATCTAAGGGTAGATCCTAGGGCTTAAACATGTCAAGCCATGAAGGAAATACAACCAATAAGTCCCCTTTGTTCAATGGAACAAACTTTGCCTTCTGGAAAGTTAGAATGAGAACCTACATATTGGCTTTAGGTGTAGATGTCTGGGATGTGGTAGATACTGGTTATGTAAAGCCAGTTGTACTAGCTAATAAGGATGACAAGCTATAATTTAGATTCAATGCTAAGGCTATGAATGCTATCTTGAGTGGGCTTGCAGAAGAAGAATTCGTAAAAGTTATGCACCTAGGAACTGCCAAAGAAATGTGGGACAAACTCATTAGCACTATGAAGGTAATGAGAAGGTAAAGGATGCCAAGCTTCAAACCTACAGAGTACATTTTCAATAGCCGAAGATGAAAGAAGATGAAACTATTGGAAAATACTTTATGAGAGTTGAAGAACTAGTAAATGCAATGAAAGCACTTGGTGAAAAAAATTAGGAACCTTCTTTAGTTCAGAAAATTTTGAGATCTCTACCAGATAGGTTCAACCCAAAGGTCTCTGCTATAGAAGAACTTAATGATCTAAAAACCTTGGAGTTTGATCAACTTCTAGGAACATTGATTTCATATGAAATGAGAATAGTTAAAGATAAAGCCACCTCCAGAGAAGCATCATTTAAGGCAGACAAGAATGAGGATTCTCAGCCTGATGAAATTGAAGAAAAAATTGTGAAGAGACTGAAGAAGGGATTAGGAAAATACAAAGGTAAACTGCCTTTCAAATGTTTCAACTGTGGTAAGATAGGTCATTTTGCAAATAAATGTCCTCACAAAAGAAAGGATCAGACATGTGATGATGAGGAGAAGCACAAACACATAAATTTCTTTAAAGAGACTAATTTTAAGAAGAAAAGTCTTTGTGTAAACAATGATGATGATCCTTCAGATGATGAAGACAATGACTCCTCTATTGAAGATAAACTAAATGATTTTATTCTTATGGCTATGGGAGATTTTGATGATGAACACAGAGGAGGTGAAATGGATGATGAAGAAGCTGTGGTGGATATGGAAGGTGAATTAATCAGTGCTTTGGAAGAAATTGGCAGACTTAGAATTAAGAACATAAAGCAAAAACAATTGTTAATACAGTTCGAGAAAGACAGTAAACAACCTGATTAAGACTTTGCCCTGCTAAAAGTGGAATTAGAAGAGGCAAAGAAAATTGAAGACATTCTGAAACAACAGTTATCAGAAAAGAAAGCAAGATGTGAAGCTCTGGAAAAAGAAGTAGTGAAAACCAGGAAAGAGTTGGAGAAGTTTCAAGCCTTGTATCATCAAAATCTGTCAAGTATCAAAGAATCAGAAGAATTGGCCACCATTCTAAATTAGTAAAGAAACCCAAAGATGAAAATGGGTCTGGGTTATGAAGAGGGATCAAGTAGTGATCAACCAGGCAACAAAGAACCCATCAAGTTTGTCAAATCTACCATCTATGACAACCAAAAACCTGCAGAAACAAAAGAAGATAATCATCTGCCCAGGAGGAGTAATGAAAGAGGTACCAGAACTGAAACTATGGATCAGAGAAATAATGTACTCTCTGTTCAAAGAAATCATCAACATAGAAGAAATCGACCTTCTCAAAGAAGACAACCATTTTCCATGTACCAACATTTTTTCTATGGATATCGTTTCTTTTGTTCTAACTTTGGTCATAAAGCTGTAAAATGTTCTTTAAAATTAAATTATGAGCAACCAAGACATTCAAGGTATAGATATCTGCCACAACAAAGAATGAGACAACCAAGTAACAAACCACCACAGACTGCAAATCACTTGATGGATGGGAAAAGGACACAGCTTAAGCATAACAATCGTTATGATCCTTTATTCGACGAACCAGAATGTTACATCTGTCATAACTATGAACATAAATCTGTTGATTGTCGCTTAAGGAATTATGAACCAGATTTGAATTCCCCTACTGAAAATGTCAAGGTTTGGAAGAAGAAAGAAAGTGACAAGTGTGGATTAGTGTTGTCAGCTCAAAGACAAACGAACCCTTGGTATATAGACAGTGGATGCTCCAAACATATGACAGGAGACAAAGGTAAGTTTCTATCTCTAAGTGAAAGCAAATCAGGAAACGTAACCTTTGGAAATGATGCTCCAAGCAAAATAAAGGGTAAAGGGATGGTGAGTTTAAGTAATGGAAAAGGAAAAGCCCAAGATGTCCTTCTTGTAGATGGGCTGAAACATAATATGCTCAGTGTAAGTCAAATGCGTGACAGAGGATGTGAAGTGGTGTTCAAATCCAAGGACTGCAAGATAAATTCTGTAAACTCGAGACAAGTGGTGGCCAAAGGGATAAGGACAGAAAATAATGTATATGTGCTAAAAGAAGATAGAGAAGAGTGTCATATAAGAAAACATGATGAAAGATGGTTATGGCATAGGAGACTTGGACATATAAACTTTGACCACTTAATCATGCTCAAAAATCTTGAGGCAGTAAAATATCTTCCGAGAATATCAAAGCCCCAAGATTCTATGTGTAAACCCTTCCAAGTAGGAAAGCTAACTAGGACACAGTTTAAGTCCAAGAGCTCTAATTCAATAGAGAAACCACTCCAACTAGTTCATATGGATTTATGTGGACGATCAAGACAGGAAGGCACAGGGAAAGAAAACTACTTCATGTTGATTATTGATAATTACTCCAGAATTACTTGGGTTGCCTTTCTCAAGGAAAAAGATGAAGCATTTGAGAAGTTTAAAATATTTAAGGCTTTAACTGAGAATCAAATAGGCAAGAGGTTAAAGGAAGTAAGATCAGATAGAGGAGGAGAATTTATGTAAAGTGATTTCAAGGAATTTTGTGATAAGCATGGGATCAAGAGAGAATACACAATCCCAAGAACTCCATAACAAAATGGAGTAGTTGAGAGGCAAAACAGAACAGTGCAGCAAATGGCCAGGTCAATGATGAATGAGAAGAACATTGGTCAAACCTATTGGGTAGAAGCAATACACACAGCAGTCCATGTTCTTAACAAAGCCCACCTTAGACCACAAAGTGACAAGACACCTTATGAACTGTGGTATGGGAGACCTGCTTCAATCAAACACTTCAAAGTCTTTGGGAGTAAATGTTACATAAAGAATAATGATGAGAACCTTGGAAAATATAATGACAGGGATGATGAAGGTATCTTCTTAGGGTATGCTACAAACAGTAAAGGATACAGATGCTATAATAAGAGGCTGCACAAAATGGTTGACTATATTGGCATAAAAGTTGATGAAGGAATCCCAGCAAGAGAGGTGTACAATAATGAGTCTTTTACAGAGGACACAACTAAAGCTGAAGATGAACATGTACAAGAATCAGAAAATGAAGACTCTGAATCAGATGAAGACACAGATACTCAGACAAACTCAAATCAGCAGACAACTTCAAATTCCTCTTCCAGAATCACTCAAAAGAATTATCCTGCAAGTCAGATAATTGGCGAAAAAGACAAAGGTGTACAAACCAGGAGAAAGATAATAAAAAACACCTAACAATCACATATAGCTTTCATATCCATCCTGGAACCCAAGAATTTTAATGAAGCTAGCAAATATGACCATTGGGTTAAAGTAATGAATGATGAACTTGATCAGATTGAGAAAAACAATATGTGGGAGATGGTTCATAGACCTGAAGGTAAAAATATCATTGGTTCCAAATGGATATTTAAGAATAAGTTGAATGAGCAGGGACAAGTTGTTAGGAACAAAGCAAGATTGGTCTGTAAAGGCTATGCTCAAATAGAAGGACTGGATTTTGATGAAAAATTTGCGCCCGTAACAAGATTATAAGCTATCAGAATATTTCTTGCCTATGCTTGTCATAAAAGGTTTAAAATCTATCAAATGGATGTCAAGTCATCTTTTCTAAATGGAGATTTAAATGAAGAAGTCTATATGGAACAACCAGAGGGTTTCGAACTATCTGATAACCCTGACTTAGTATGCAAGCTGAAGAAAACTTTATATGGGTTAAAACAAGACCCTCATGCCTGGTATCACAGACTGGATACGTATCTCAAAGACAAAGGGTTCAAGAGAGGAACAATTGACAATAATCTATATATCAAAACAAAGGATAATGATTTGCTCATCATGTTGGTCTATGTAGATGACATCATCTTCGGATGTAATAAGGATTCATTGGTACAATGGTTTTCTTCTGCCATGGAGTCTAAGTTTGAAATGTCTATGATAGGTGAACTGTCATTTTTTCTTGGTTTGCAAATTACTCAGAGGTCTGAAGGGATGTTGATTTCTCAAGAAAAATATCTAAGAGAAATGTTGAAAAGGTTTCAAATGGAAGATTCTAAACCTGTGGGCACACCTATGGTTACTGGATGCAAATTAAGCAAGGATGATGACTCACATGATGTTGATCAAAGTTCATATAGGTCAATGATAGGCAGCCTGTTGTACATCCTAGCATCTCACCCAGACATAATGCATGTTGTTGGAATGGTAGGAAGATATCAGTCTGCACCTAAACAGAGTCATTTGCTAGTGGTCAAAAGGATATTCAGATATTTGAAAGAAACAATGAACTATGGCCTATGGTATCCTAAGAATTATAATTTTCAATTATCAGTCTTCTCAGATGTTGATTGGGCTAACTGCCTGGGTGAAAGGAAAAGAACGAGTGGAGGTGCGTTCTTCTTAGGAGATTCTCTAGTAGCATGGTTGAGTAAAACGCAAGGTTCCATTTCTTTATCAACTATAGAGGTAGAGTACATTGCTGCTACTACCTGTTGCACTCAGTTATTATGGATGATTCAGACACTTGCAGACTTGAAGGTAAAATACGCTACACCGATCCCAATTCATTGTGATAACACTAGTGCCATCAGTGTGTCCAAGAATCTTGTATTCCAGTCCAAGACCAAGCATATTCCCATAAAATACCATTTCTGAGAGAGAAGGTCACCAATCAGATTGTTCAAGTCCATTACATTCCAACCACAGAACAAATTGCAGACATCTTTACTAAACCCCTAGCCAAGACACCATTTGAATATCTCTGACAGAAGCTGGGTGTCATCCCGTCTCACACCTAAGAGATTCCATCCTGTTAGGGGGAGTTTGTATTGATTGAATATCTGATACCTCCGAAAAATACTGCAACAACTCAGGGGGAGCATGTTTTCTTTGACATTGATGTTAAAGGGGGAGAAAAGAACAGGTCCAGGTGCCTTTGTTGCCATCAACGCCAAAGGGGGAGATTGTTGGCATGTTTTACAGGCAGTGTATGCTTGTCATTGATGGAAAGTACATCAGGGATGATGGCTTGAGTATAGGTATAATGTGTGAGGCGAGCACCAGAAGTATTTTGGGAAGACGCAATAGAGCAAGCTCGTGAAGATCAGAAGAGATAGTTTAGAGATGCACGCAGAGTGCAAGAGTGTGCTTGTCATTGATGGCAAAGATCATGACCAGCAGCACAGGGATAATAGCATGGCAATGGAAAGTTCAACAAGTGATCATTGGATCCCATTCAAAAGTGTAAACTCCAGGAGTCAAGGAAGAAACTCACGGTAGAAAATTGTGAAATGCGAAATGCCGAAATCCTGAAAAAGACACATCAACAAAGGTTTCGGATACTGGGAGTTGGAGGAGTCAAGATTCAAGACTCTTCATCACAGGAGTCCTAAAGTTGCAAAATGTGAAACACCGAAATCTCGAAACAAGCACATCAACAAAGGTTTCAGATACTGGGAGTTAGAGGGGTCAAGAGTCGAGACTCTTCATCACAGGAGTCTTGAAGTTGCGAAATGAGAAACGCAGAAATCCTGAAACAAGCACATCAAAAAGGTTTCAGATACCAGGAGTTGGAGGATTCAAGAGTCGAGACTCTTCATCATAGGAGTCCTAAAAATGCGAAATGTGAAACATCGAAATCCTTAATTAGGCACAATGAAGGCTCGTGAATTTGTGAAATGATCCTGGTCGTTGAATCCTAGCCGTTGTATCAAGGTTTGATCTGGACTGTTGATCAAGCACGACAAAGGCCCATGAAGTTTCTAAATCACAATTCAGAGTGACATGTGGAAACCACTCGCGTCACGACACGTCATCGAGTGATGCAAGAGTGACCTCACTCCAAGAGTTTTTCTTCAGGAGTTTTAGCTTCATCACTCCCCCAAAGTCTCGAAGGCTGAAGTCTCGGGGCAGAGGATAGTCTTCCGATCACCATGGATCGTGGACCATTGATCTAGAGAGTGAAGTGCATGTTTGATTGGAGAGTGGTCATATCTCGTAGTCACATTGTCGAGAGATGGAGAGAAGAGCTATAGAAGCCAAGCTCTATTTCGGAGCTCGTGACATCGAGAGTCGAGACAACTCATCACAGAATCCCCAAAATGAGAAAGTGTGAAGAATGTTGATAGAGGCGATTGACAGATGGAAGAGCATTGAATCCTGTAACTACAACAGAGAGGATGAGCTCGACTATGATAGAGAAGATGAAGAGTCTCGACTACTATACAGGCTAAGTAACCTCATCATAACACCCAGTGATGATGAACGCATGGGTATAACTGCCAGAAAAGCTGAGGAATTTCCATGATGATCAGGAAGAGGACTCAACACATGAGAACATGCAGAACAAAGAGAGGGTGTTGAGTATCAATGAAGTGAAACAGTGTGGCCGTTGAGAGTGATTGAGGTGTGTAAAAGGAGGCAGGGTGCAGCAGATGAAATGCACGGAAGAGGAATGGTGCATAGAAGGGACATGGCACGCAAAGCATAAAGTGCAGCAGAAGCAAAGAACAGAGATATATAGTTGAGATAGTAAAAGAAGGCTGAGGTGCACTTGTAGAGAAGAGAAGAAGATCATAAAGCGCAAGAATATGCAGACAGAGAGACATTGATACAGGAGAGAAGAGAAGCATAGCAGAAAAGTGATAAGCATGGTAAGCCAATGACAACTATTGAATAATTGTAAAACGTTTCAGTAGAAAATATTAATATTTCAGGGTGGTAGGGAGGTGCTAGGGAGGAATTTTTTCCTCATAGGTTCAAGTGGGTGCTTGAACACAGGGAGTTGTAGCTTCCATTTGGTTGCAGCTAGAGAAACCAGGGTGGCAGGGTGGTGCAAGGGAGAACTATTGTTCTCTGTTTTACAGGTTGGTGCCCGTATGAATGGAAGTTGGTTCTTCCATCCAGTTGGTGTTGGAACTCTTAGGGAGTTGGTGCTTCCTTCTAGTGGGTGCTATAGAAACCAGGGAGTTGGTGCTTCCTTCTAGTGGGTGCTAGAGAAACCAGGGAGTCGGTGCTTCCTTCTAGTGGGTGATAGAGAATCCAGAGACTTGGTGCTCTCAACAATTAGCAGCCTGCAAAACAGAGGTTGTAGCCTCATTATGAGTTGGTTCTCATAAGTATGATAATGTACAGAATGTAAAGATTACTTATCATATAAAGAAGAAGAGGTTTTTACCCTTTATGGGTTTCCTCAGGAAATAGATGTCTCTGTGTATCTCATATGTGTGAATGATGTTGAATGTTCTAATGCTTACCTCCCTGCTTATTTTGATTTTCATTGAGTGCTATGTAAAAGAGTTTAAAATAAGAATAATTGTTTAAGCACAGTAACAACTGATTCACCCCCCCTCTCAGTTGTCCAACATCAACATGTCCCTGTAGTCTGAACCTCCAAAACATAATCCATGAGTAGAAGTACCTCTCAAATACCTAAGAATTCACTTTACTTTCTCCTAATGTTATTTACCTGGATTGTTCATATGCATGCGCACAACTACCACTACATGTGCAAGATCCGGTCCTGTGCAAACCATCGCATACATCAAACCGCTAATTGTTGATGAATAAGGGACCCTAGACATGTATTTTATATCCTTCTATGTCTTGGGACACATTTACTTAGTTAATTTGAAATGGTTGTCCAAATTTTTACTAACTGGCTTTGCATTCTACATTCTAAACCTCTCGAACACCTTCTCTATGTACTCACCCTGAGACAATGTCAATTTGCGATTTTTCTTGTCTCTTGTTATTCTCATACCAAGGATTTTATTTGCATCACCTAAATTCTTTATCGCAAATGAATTATCTAATTTCTTCTTGATCACATTTATATCCTTCATATTAGACCCTGCAACAAGCATGCCATCTACATACAATAGAAAGATAATATAGCTTCCATTTTCTAGCCTTTTAAAATAAATACAGTGATCTGAATGACATATACTATAACCTTGTTCTACCATAAACTTGTCAAACTTAAAATTCCACTACCTTGGAGCTTTCTTTAGGCCATACAAGCTCTTCTTCAACCTTCATACCAAAGTTTCCTTCCCTTTGACCTCATACCCCTAGGGCTGCTGCATATAAATCTCTTCCTTCAATCCCCATGGAGAAAAGTTGTTTTTACATATAATTGTTCAACATGAAAATCTTCTAGAGCCACAAGAATTAAAATAGTCCTAATTGAATTCATTTTAACAACAAGAGAAAATATTTCATCAAAATCTATACCTTTCTTTTGTGAAAACCCCTTTACAACAAGTCTATCATTGTACCTCTTTTTTCTCCATATTCTACCTTCAACCTATAAACCCATTTATTATGAAAAGATATTTTTCCTACAGGCAGTTGAACCAAGTCCCAAGTATGGTTATTTACCAAGGAATCCATTTTCTCTTTCATGCCTTGCTCCCACTTCTTTTTAGTGTCTGCCTACATTGCCTCTTCATAAAATTTTGGTTCACCAGAATCAGTCAACAATAAATAATACAATGAAGGAGAGTATCATTCAAGGGGTCTACTTAACCTGGTATATCTTCTAAAAACACTTGTAGGAGTTTGAGGTACATGTTTCTCTTGTTGTTGTACATTTTGATTTTCTGGTACCTTTGGAATTTATTTTTCAGTGATCTCATCAAGAACTGTGTATTTTGTTTTTTCTTTTTCTCATTTCTTTCCCTACAACTGATATTTGTACATGACCTTCTCATTGAATATGAAATCTCTACTCCTAATGATTTTTTGATTTTCATAATCTCATAAGCGATAACCAAAATCATTAACATCGTATACAATGAAGGTACACTTCTTGGATTTTGCCTCAAGATTTGTTCTATTTTCTTTATCAATATGGACAAATGCTTCACAACTGAAAGTCTTCAAAAAATAATAGTTTACCTTTTTACCTGTCCATTCCTCCTCTGGACGTCCACAATCCAAAGATCTTGAAGGTCCTTTGTTTATTAAGTAAACATCAATATCTACAACATCTTCCCAGAATTGTAAGGGAAACCCAACATACAATCTCATACTCCTTTCACACTCCATGATTGTCCTGTTCATCCTTTCTGACACACCATTTTCTTGTGGTGTTCCTGGAACTATTTTCTCTCTACAAATCCCATGGTATGAACAGTAATCATCAAACTCCTTCCTTCAGTATTCACCTTTCTTTCCATTTCTTAAAAGTATCAAAAACATCAGATTTTTGTTGAATGCAATAAACCCAAGTTTTTCCAGTTGCGTCATCAATAAAAGTAACATAGTAATGAGAGACACCAAGATATGATACATGAGATGGTCCCCATACATATGTATGCACAAGCTATAAATTTTCATTCTTCTTTACCTTTCCAACTCTGACAAATCTGACTCTCTTTTGTTTTCCATAAACACAGTGCTCACAGAAATCCAAATCAATTTGTTTAATATCTGGCAACAAATTTATTTTGTGCAGTATCTGCATCCCCTTCTCACTCATGTGTCTAATCCTATGATTCCACAGTGTTGTATCCACTCTTGTAGAAGCTAAATAGATAGAAGAGTCAGTATTACCAGTACATAAATACAATGTACCTACCTTCTCTCCTTTTTCTATCATCAGTGATCCTTTGGTGACCCTCCACACCTTATCTATAAATATATATATACAACCTTCACTTTCCAACTTCCCTAATGAAATCATATTTTCCCTTAGATCCAGAACATGTCTTGCCTCTTTCAACAACCATTAGTTTCCATTCCTTTTCTTTATTTGTACCTTTCCCATTCCAACAATTTTTCATGGTACATCATCACCCAAATGAACCTGTCCAAAACAACCTTGAATGTAATCTAGAAAATGTTTCCTATGGGGTGTGGCATGAAATGAATCCCCTGAATCTACTACCCAAGACTCATAAATATTATCTAAGGAAAGAATCAAAGCATCTTGTAACACATAACCTGTTACATTTGCTTCCTGATTTTTCTCCTTTTTTCCATCTCTTTGTTTCTTTGGAGCTCTGTAGTCTTTCTTCAGATGTCCTTTCTTTCCACAATTCCAACACTCTATTTTTCCAAGTCTGGATTTGGATATTCCCTTCCTATAATTCTCGTGGTTCCCTGATCCCTTTCCTCTATCCTTTTGTCTTCCCCTATTATCCATGTTTAACGCATTACACCAACAACATCATCAAATTTTAGAGTGTTTGAACCAGGGACAGAGTCACTTATAGCCATGACCAAGCCATTCCAACTTTCTGGCATTGAGCATAGGATTAGAAGAGACCTGACCTCATCATAAAATTCCACTTTTATAGAACTTAGCTGATTAGTAATCATATTAAATTCATTTAAATGATCTACAATAGACCCACCTTTTGACATCTTCATACTAAATAATCTTTTCATTAGAAATACCTTATTGGACGTCGAGGGTTTTTCATACAGTTTATCCAATGCACCCATCATCTCCTTCGTTTTATTTTCTTTTGAAATATTGAAAGCCATGGACACTACCAGGCTCATTTGTATCGTTCCTAGTGTATTTCTGTCAAGAACCTCCCATTCTTTGTCCTTCATGGTTGTCGACTTCTTTGTTATTCCTCCCAATGGTAGGAATAGATCCTTCTGATATAAATAATCTTCCATCTACATCTTCCATAACTAGTATTTTTGGTCATTAAATTCCTCGACCCTAAAATTTTCACTTTTCGCCATTACTCCCACTCAAACCAGGAACCCTCTTTTCCTGCGATTTTCCTTTCGCTCTGATACTAGTTGTTAGAAAAATAGGATCGCAGAGAAATAAAATAAAAAACAAAATCAGAAATAAAACACAGAAGATACATAATACAATAGAGACACAGATATACGTGGTTCACCCAGTGTGGGCTACGTACACTAGATAAATTTCCAGTTCCTTCCTTATTATTATCCATCAAATGAAGCGATACAACCTATAGCATGCCCGTTGTAACTTCCTCTTCTTTCCCTCATAGTCTCCTCTCTCAGAATACAATATTCGCGATAATACACAGCCACAATACAGTTCCCTCATAAAAGAGGGTTTCCTTCTAGGGAAAAAAACCCTAAAAATAACTTTTACCGTAATATATGCGACCTTATATTGAACAGTCCAAATTGACTACGAAATTACAATATTTCACAAGCCAATTTTTCCCAATATTTCGCTTTGGGGTCGCTTCCCCTGAATCCCCCTCCAAGGGGAGGTTACAAAAATTGTTAAATCCTCCCCCCTAGACCCCCTGGCGACATTTGTGGTGGGGAAAGCCTAGCCACACCCCTCGGTTAGGGAATGGGGTCCGAGAATGACTGAAACAAACCCTCTGAATTAGAAAGATAATCATACGCCACAACCAACACTGTGAATGTACTATCCTTTTTTTTGTTGTAATTTATTAGCCTTCTCTGATTTATGTTCACTCTTCTCCTTTAATTGTGTTTCTTCATGAAACTTTCATCAAACCTTCTAATTCCACCTCAGTTTTGAAGTCATCTATATCAACCCCTCCATTAAGACATAATTGTAAGTGAGTACACTAGTGGAATTTTTTTTTTAAAACATCATTTAGGACAAGTGCTAGGCGAAAATAACATACATCAATATTTATGAATTCTATTCACATCTATAACTCAACACAACAAATTTAATTACAACTTCACCATTATTCAAATATGAACCATAATAAAGCAAGATAACAAAGATTTCTACCCGCCCAACCTACCCTGCAAGGTTAGGACCTTCAAGACACATAATCAATGCTCAAGTCCAGGATTCATCCAATTTATTTTTACCATCTAAGGTAAGGTCTCAGTACTAGCAAATGTTCTGAGGAACATGAAGGTGTCTACTCCTATAATCATTCCTAAATAAAGCATTCAATTTAAGCATATTAAAGTAACTAAAAGAAAATCACCTATGCAAGAGACAAACATTTCAAGCATTTTAAACTACTCCTATATAATACTGAGTCTAAGGTTTCTATTAGAGACAAAACATAAATACAATTGAATCTAAGTGTGTCTACCCTTTTATATTATGGTCGTGAAAAAGACCCTTTTTCCTTATTAACCAACAGTGTAGTTGAAGAAATTACGAAACTAATTAACAATTCGAACATGAAAATAACTAGGATAACAATTACACATAATGTGATTGTGTCCTTTAATAAAATAATTAAAGACCATCCAACAAGTATTTAAGAGTAGAATTTATCAACTAAATCTCATTAGGATGAGAGTTTGAAATTTGACCTTGTCATTCGTGCATCAGTTGTACAGGTAAACAACTTCTAATAAAATATTTTTTACAACTCTCTAGAATGTGCACAATGCACTCTAACCTTAAGAGGCCCAAAAATAAGGTTATAAGGTTTAGTAAAATCAAGGATATTTCTTGACTTACTTACTTAACTTAAAACGTATTTAATGAGACGTCCAAGGATTATCTTAGATTTAGGTAATATAATTAAATATACCTATCAATTTCACCCCAAATGTTCATGGATTTATTATTCCAAAACACATCCTCAACGTAACTAACTCGATAAATTAAGAGTAATTAACTAAGGAAAGAATAAAATTTGATCCTTATCTTCTCAAGAACACGTTCTAACAGTTTCTTAGTAACTCTTAAATTTAAAGTGAAGTAATTAAAATCTCTAAATCTAGTTGATTTAAAATTAAGGAGAGAGAGACCAAAGGTTGTTAGACTAGGAACCACAGATAGAAAGGGAAAGAGAACCGATGATGGTAATCTTAAAAATACACTACGTCAAAAAGTTCATCGACAGAATCAGCAATAGCTCCTTTAAAAACACACAGACAGTTAATAGAGTCTCCTCATTATCACCTGTGTTTCTTCTAAAAAGTTCCTCTGGAAGTTTCTTTGAACAAAAACCCCAATCCTTTAATATACTGGTCAAGAACATAAATAAAATGATGATCATACAAAATTTATTTTGTTCTAAAAGTGAATAATGGTACTCTAATCAACTATAATATCTAACGACCAAAGGTGACATAAGATATTACACTCGAGACCAGAATCCCATGTGTAAATGTTATGATCATACCCCTGACTAAACTATTAAGTGTATTTGTTGTACCTACGTACCATTAATTTTCTGCCAATGTCCACCCAGGAGTCCTACTCTATCTTCCATCAACCCTTCTTCTCAGGCTGAGAACCTGCTTAAATTCGTCAGGTTTATCTTAAGAATTACAAGTGTCAAAATCTCAAAGGAGGTTCTACCTCTAGTAATTGTATGATAGATATACAATAGTGGTGTCGTTGAGTAAGCTAAGGTTACTCTATCTACACTCTGGGTTTATAAATATGAGGTTCAAGAAATTAACTATTATCAAAGGTTGTGTGTGGGATTGAACTCAAGTACGCGGTAAGGACGCGATGAAAGGATTTCTCCAATTCAAGGCATACTCTCCTAACAACTGTGGAGACTACAAGAACACATTTCTTTACGATTGTAAGAAGATTGCAACTTAGTGACTGCATCTGAAGTGATTTCAACCAATTAAAATATTGTCACTTCGACTTAACAGGTTCAATGATACCCATAAATTTAATTTTATACAAAGAGTCTTGTTACACATGAAAGTATCCTTCTAAAACATACTACAATAAGAAGGACTATAAGTCCCTACCAATCGACTGACCTTGACGTGGATTGAATGTTAAATTCTATTTGTTCCTAAAATAAACTCGTCGAAGGCTTCATCCAGTCGAATCAAAGAAAGGGTTACAATCATAGCTTGTTACTGATATCAAAAGGATTTTAAGCTAATACAAATGCAAACAGAAACCCCATTGATTTAAATTTACAAACATAAGAAGCTCGATTATATATGCATTCAACAATATTGGAAAGAGTATGTATAGTAATACAATTTTTCTAACATAAATCTAATGGTTCTCGGTCATAAACTTCTTTTATCAATTACTGTAGTTATAAACATCATCATCTGAATATAAAAGATTCTTGATCGAACCTTTAAGGTCTAATGACATATTTACCAATAGCATTGGTAATTGTCAATGAATTATATAACTAAACCAAAAAAAATATAACATTTTAAGTGAATCTAGATGACAACAGATTACCAACAATGGCATAATCAATTACAATAACAAGACTGATAAATTATTCCAGTGCTGAAAATTTTAGTCGACTAATTTAGCTTTTAAAAAAAATTGAATCAATAATGGTACATGATTTAAACTCAATTAAGGAGCACATCTGGTGACCTTGAATAATAATTACCTCATTCACAATCCTTTTTAAATCTAAATACTATTAACTACAAAAATATTGACAATGAAAAATATCGTAACCAGGAAAAATTTGATGGTGTTAAAAAAGTTCTTCAATTCAAAACAATTCCCCACCTCTTTCTTTCCAATCGAACAACTACACTGGTACCTCTCAGCCAATTCAAGGGGTACTCTTCTTCCCCCTTCCCCCCTGAGTCGCAAAGGCAAATCACACACAAAAAAAATGCAATAGCTCCCAAGCTTATCTCACAAGAAAGAGCTTCCACTATTTTCTCAAGCTTGGACTCCCAATTCTCACAAGTAAAACACAGTCCAACAAAATTTTGGCAGCATAACATTACCAAGAAAAGAGAGCCCCTTATCCCTACTAACCCAATTCTTTTATAGGTAAATTCTCATTGACACTTGTCCAAATGCACAAGTAATTAATTTTTTAATTAATTTAATTAAGATTATTCACTCACACACTTGTCACACTCTCCCCAAGTTGCACAAGTAATTACCCTGTTTTAATTAATTTAATTAAGATTGTTCACTCACACACTTGTCACACTCTCCCCAAGTTGCACAAGTAATTGCCTTTTTTAATTTATTTAAAAAACTATTTTCCTCACATTCCTCAATGTGTTCCTATTTTCCCTCTTAGTTGTCCCTTTGGCCCCCAAATTCTCATTTAATGAGTGTCTCCTAACTAGATCTTAGTTAGAGTTGAATTAGGAGTCTTCTTCTAGTTAGACTTAGTGGTGGTTTGACTCAAGATACTATTCTATGTGTACACCTAATCTCTCATGTTTTATTTCTTTCTATTTTAAAAATATCTTTAATTAATTTCATGCACACATGTGCATTTTATCCCACCTTACAATTTATATTCATTTTTTCTAGAGTTTGATTTTATTTCAATTCATTTAATTTATTTAATCTTTTTATTTAGTTTGTCATTTAAACTTAGACTTAGATTTAGTCTTAAACTTAGGCTTAGACTCTTATTAGGCTTCTAGTTTATAATTTATTGATTAATTAATTCCATGTTCTAACAAGGTCTAAATATTTCATTAATTTCCCTAGGCCATCTAGATTTATTGACTCGCATTTTACTTATGTGACATGCCCTTCAAGACGCACCTCCATGCTCCAAGGGTGCCACTCACCTTTGATTGGTTTTGGAATTTTTTTCGACCCTTGGAGTCAATTCTTCATTCGGTCGACCTTGTGAGAGACTAAGGGATTCTAAGGAATAAGGATTTGTCCTTATTATGCGCCCCTTGGATTTTTCCATGAGAAACAGTCTCATCCTTCCCTCATGGCATCATGTACCTCAAAAACTAGGTAATCGTTAACCTAAAATTACGGTCATGACGGGAGTGCTAGTAGTTTATGATAGGGATGTTGCCACACCTCATCCTCAAATGTATAGTTTTTGTGCATGACACCTTTACTCCTTATGTGAGTCAGATTAGAAAACATTGTCAAACCTGCATCCACTAACAAAAACAATGTCAAAA
>ML784181.1:459677-480047 GCA_009831015.1 Picea engelmannii
ACACAGGGCAGACTTGGAGCGTTTCCAGGTCAATTAGTATTTAGTTTACTGCTTTTATTAAGTAGTTTAATATAGTTATAATTTTGATCTGTTTAATTTCAGTTAGTTTACTTTCTTATTCATAAAACAAAAAATCAAAAAGAGTTATCTTCGCTGTCTTGGGGCAGCAAGCAAATTAGTTTCACAGGCTTATTCAAATCTGTAGATTGTATGTAATGTGTATTTGTGAATAAATTGTAATTAAATTGATAATTAGGTAGTTGATTTGAGTTATTATAATCATAGTTAGTATCTTGTATATATAAGTAGTTAGTAATTTATAGTTAGATTAGTGTAGTTAGTTTAGTTTGTTTTATTAGTTTCTAGTTTCCTTTATTAGTTTAGTTATTATCTTTGTGTTATTAGTTTCTAGTTTCCGTTTAGATTTCTTAGCTCAAATCATTTCCCTTTGGTTTCCATACGAGACCTTAGGGCGGCCAACGAAGCCGTTAAACTCGTCAGGGTGGTCCATTCCAAACGGCTTGGGTTATTTAGACAACCCCGGACCGGTTCCACTCTCCCAGTTGACGGATGGACTGTTTCGCCCGTCAACACCATCCTTCAGCCCAGTGCTCTTGGTCCTCGAAGTAGAAGTTGTTGGCCTAGAAGTCTGTGATCTTGGTCGGTTCTGCTGAACATGCCTAAATTGTTGTTGTTGTTTCTATTGTGGTTCTTTGTAAGGAATCCTCTGCTGAGGAGTCTGTCATCGCGGTGTCGAGAACATAGGTCCTCTGGGTGTATCTTGATGCCAATAATTCTTTCTAGATTGTGTCTGATGTTGTTGTTCTCCTGATTTCTCCTATCCAATATATCTAGAAGGAGTCCTTTGAAACCCAATTTTCATATCTTCCTCAACTATGAGGGACTTTTAAATTGCATCTTGTAATGTCTGAGGCATTAATATCCTCACCTTCACATGAATGTAGGGCCGAACACAAACTTGTTGACCTTTAACTTCTATGTGTTCAGATGTGAAGCATATATGAGTAGCTCCATGAACCTAGCCTCATACTCTAGCATTGTATGACTACCCTGTCATAAGTTGTTGAACTCATTAAGTTGGTGCTCAATTAATTCCTCAGACAAGAACCTCTCCTGAAACCGTTCCTCAAACAATTCCCATGACATGTCTTCAACGTCCATGTTTAATTGAGGTAGGAGTGTCTTCCACCAAAGTAGATCACTCCATTTCAGTTGAAAGACTAACATGTGGACTTTCATGTTGGAGGTGTAATCACGAAGTGCAAAGCACATCACCATGTTCTCCAACCATGACTCGACGACTAAGCCATCTGTGGTGCCCCAGAACTCAGGAAACATCACTTTCTTAAGTTCTCAATGTATACTATTGCTACCAGCTGGAGCGCATTGTGAATCCTCATTGGGCACATATGCTCCACCCTCATTTCAATCCAGGTGGTTGATCAATGCCTCTGACATCCTCTGGAAGGATCTCATCATACCTACCACATCTCCCGCAACAACTTGATCCTTCCTAGTAGTCTGTTGATCTGCATGAGGGTTATATCCCTCTAGCATAGACACCATCGGAGGAGGCACACCTATTCCTCCTGCACCATGACGTTTACTTCCATGCATCCTCTAACGATGATTACCTGCATGGACAATTTCAAAATTAATTAGTGATACATATTTAATCATTTAATTTAAAATAGTGGAAGGCATAACGGGCCCCTTGTCACAGGGATGAATCCTCTCTGATACCATATGTAGCAACCCCTTCATTAAGACATAATTGTAAGTGAGTATAGTAGTGGATTTTTTTTTTTTAAATATCAGTTAGGACAAATGATAGGTGGAAATAGCATACATCAATATTTACGCATTCTATTCACATCTATAACTCAACACAACAAAATTTAAATACAACTTCACCGTTATTCAAATATCAACCATAACACAACAAGATAACAAAGATGTCTACCCACCCAACCTACCCTGCAAGGTTAGGACCTTCAACACACATAATCAATGCTCAAGTCCACGATTCATCCGATTGATTTTGACCATCTAAGGTCTCAACACTGGTGACTTTTTTGAGGAACATGAAGGTGTCTACTCCCATAATCAGTCCTAAATAAAATATTCAATTTAAGCATATTAAAGTAACTAAAAGAAAATTGTCTATGCAAGAGACAACATTTCAAGCATTTTAAACTACTCCTATATAATATGAGTCTAAGGTTTCTATTAGAGACAAAACATAAATACAAGTGAATATAAATGTTTCTACCCTTTTAAAGTATGGTCGTGCAAAAGCCCCTTTTTATTAACCAACAATGTAGTTGAAGAACTTACGAAACTAATTAACATTTCGAACATGAAAATAACTAGGATAACAATTACACATAATGTGATTGTGTCCTTTAATAAAATAAGTAAAGACCTTTTGACAAGTCTTTAAGAGTAGGATTTATGAACTAAATCTCATTAGGATGAGAGTTTGAAAATTGACCTTGTCATTCATGCATCAGTTGTACATGTAAACAACTTCTAATAAAATAATTTTTACAACTCTCTAGAATGCACACAATGTGCTCTAACCTTAAGAGGCCCAAAATGTAGGTTATAAGGTTTACTAAAATTAAGGATATTCCTTGACTTACTTACTTAACTTAAAACTTAATTAATTATACGTCCAAGGATTATCTTACATTTAGGTAATATAATTAAAACTACCTATCAATTTCACCCCAAATTTTCATGGATTTATTATTCCAAAACACATCCTAAACACAACTAAATCAATAAATTAAGAGTAAGTAACTAAGGCAAGAAGAACAGTTGATCCTTACCTTCTCAAGAACAAGTTCTACCAATTTCTTAGTAGCTCTTAAATTTAAGGTGAAGTAATTAAAATATCTAAATCTAGTTGATTTAAAATTAACGAGAGAGAGACCAAAGGTTTCTATACTTAGAACAATGGATAGAAAGGGAAAGAGAACCGACGATGGTAATCTTAAAAATAAACTACGTCAAAAATTTCCCTGATGATATCATCAATAGCTCCTTTAAAAAATCACAGACAACTAACAGAGTCTCCTCACTATCACTTGTGTTTCTTCTAAAACGTTCCTCTGGAAGTTGCTTTTAACAACAACCCCAATCCTTTAACAGACTAAGCAAGAAAGGAAATGGCATGATGACCATACAAAAGTTATTTAGTTCCAAAAGTGAATAACGATACTTTGATCAACTATAATACTAACGACCAGAGGCGACGGAAGATCTTACATTCAAGCATGAAAGTCCACCTGTAAAAGTTATGATCATACTCCTAACTAAAATATTAAGTGTATGTATTGTGCCTGCATGCCATTAAATTTCTTCCAATGTCCACCCAAAAGTCCTACTCTATCTTCCATCAACCCTTCTTCTCAAGCTGAGAACCCGCTCAAATTTGTCAGGTTTATCTTAAGAATTACAAGTGTCAAAATATCAGAGGTGATTCTACCTCCAATAAGTGTATGATAGATATACAATAGTGGTGTTGATGAGTAAACTAGGGTTACTCTATATGCACTTCGAGTTTCTAAATATGAGGTTCAATAAATGAACTATTATCAAATATTGTGTGTGGGACTGAACTCGAGTGCGTGGTAAGGTCGTGATGGAAGGGTTGCTCCAATTCAGGGCGTACTCTCCTAAATACTTTGGAGACTACAAGAACTTATTTATCCACGACTGTAAGAATATTTCATCTTAGGGAATGCATCTAAGATGATTTCAACCAATTAAAATATTGTCACGTTAACTTAACAGGTTCAACGATACCCATAAATTTAATTTTATACAGAGAGTATTGATATGCACAAACGTGTCCTTCTAAAACATACTACAATTAGAAGGACCGTAAGTCACAATCAGTCGACTGGCCTTGACGTGGATCGGAGGTTAAATTCTATTTGTTCCTAAAATAAACTTGTTGAAGGCTTCATCGAGTCGAATCAAAGAAAGGGTTATAGTCATAGCTTGTTATTGATATCAAAATGATTTTAAGCTAATGAAAATGAAAACAGAAACCCCATAGCTTTAAATTTACATACTTAAGAAGTTTGATTATATATGCATTCAACAATATTGAAAATAGTATGTATAGTAATACAAATTTTCTAACAGAAATCTAATGGTCTTGGTCAGAAAATTCTTTTATTGATTACTGTAGTTATAAACATCACCATCTAAATATAAAAGGTTCTTGATTGAACCTTCAAGGTCTAATGACATGTTTCCCAATAACATTGGTCATTTTCAATGAAGTATATAAGTAAACCAAAAACATCATAATATTTTAAGTGAATCTAGATGCCAACAAATTACCAAGAATGACCATAATAAATTACAGTAACAAGACTGATAAATTTGCAATTCCAACACTGAAAATTTCAGTCGACTAATTTATCTTATAATTTTTTTTAATTAATAATGGTACACAATTTAAACTCAATTAAGGAGCACATTTGGGGACCTTGAATAATAATTTTCTCATTCACAATCCTTACTTAAATATAAATACTATTAACTACAAAAAGATTGACGATGACAAATATCGTAACTAGGAAAGAATTGATGGTGTTGAGAAAGTTTTTCAATTTGAAATTTGCACCCGCCTCTTGCTTTCTAATCAAATAACTACACCAGTACCTCCCAGCCAACTCTAGGGGTACTCTTATTCCCCCTTATCCCCCCGAGCTACAAAGAGGCCACACACAAAAACCAAAATGTGATAGCTCCCAAGATTTCCTCAAAAGAAATATCTTCCACTCTTTTCTCAAGCTTGTATTCCCAACTCTCACAAGTAAAACATAGTCCAACAAAATTTTGGCAGCATAACATTACAAATAAAAGAGAACCCATATCCCTTCTACCCCAATTCTTTTATAGGTAAATTCTCATTGACACTTGTCCACATGCACAATAAATTAACTTTTTAATTTATTTAATTAAGATTATTCACTCCCACACTTGTCACACTCTCCCCAAGTTGCACAAGTAATTACCCTTTTTAATTAATTTAATTAAGATTATTCACTCACACACTTGTCACACTCTCCCCAAATTGCACAAGTAATTACCCTTTTAATTTATTTAAAAATCCATTTTCCTCACATTCCCCAATGTGTTCTTATTTTCTCTCTTAGTTGTCCTTTTGTTCCCCAAATTCTCATTTAATGGGTGTCTCCTAACTTGATCTTAGTTAGAGTTGAATTGGGAGTCTTCTTCTAGTTATAATTAGTGGTGGTTTGACTCAAGATATTATTCTATGTGTACACCTAATCTCTCATGTTTTATTTCTTTCTATTTTAAAAATCTCTTTAATTAATGTCATGCACACATGTGCATTTTATCCCACCTTTCAATTTATATCCATGTTTTTTAGAGTTTGATTTTATTTCAATTCCTTTAATTTATTTAATATTTTTATTTAGTTTCTCATTTAAACATAGAGTTAGATTTATTCTTAAACTTAGGCTTAGACTCTTGTTAGGATTCTAGTTTATAATTTACTAATTAATTAATTCCATGTTCTAACAAGGTCTAAATATTTCATTAATTTCCCTAGGCCATCTAGATTTATTGACTCACATTTTAATTACACCACGTGCCCTTCAAGACGCACCTTCATGTTCCAAGGGTGACACTTGCCTTTGACTGGTTTTGGAATTTTTCCCAACCCTTGGAATCAGCACTCCATTTGGTCGATCTTGTGAGAGACTAAGAGATTCTAAGGAATAAGGATTTTTCCTTATTGTGTGCCCCTTACATTTCCTCCCGAGAGACTATCTCAGTCTGACCTCAAGAGAATGTGTACCTCATGAACTAGGTAATCATTAACCTACAGTTATGGTCATGGTGGGAGTGCTAGTAGGTTGTGACAGCTACATTTCCACACCTCTCCCTCAAATGTTTGGTTTATGTGCATGACCCCTTTACTCCTTATGTGAGTCAGATTAACAAGCATCATCAAGTCTACATCCACTGACAAAAACAGTTTCAAAATCCATATATATATAAATCAATCATATATCACATGTGTGTAAAATGAAATACTCAAACAAAATGTAATCCACTCCTTGACTCAATCTAGAGTCCAAGGAAGTCCATTGATGCCATCAACATCCATAAACTGTCATATGTCCTCCACACTCAGGAGAACTTGTCAGTAATATATATCAATAGATATACATTTGAAATAACTATAAGTCATAATACATCATCATCATCATATATAACTCATAATTGAAATGAAATCATAATGTACCATAATCGGATCACTTGCATGCAAGTGTCCTCAACGAATATGTTAATATAAGTGTGATCAGTAAAACATGATGTTACATCTTCCTCATTTTATAGATTTGATAATCAATTGTTACAATAGAGAGGATTATCTTTCAAATCCATAACATACACAACATCTTATGTTTTATCACTAATTGTATTAAAACCCTTACTTTCAATCATTACACTTTTTTCATTGTATTTCTTTAAGAGGAGGTACTTGATCTAGTTTTTTGTCATGTGACTTAAACATTCACTATCAACATATGTTGTTGGTTCACATCCATCCTTCTTTTAATCTTCTGATTTCCTCTTCTACACTTTTTTTCTTTTGTCTTCATGTTTGACTTAAGTATTCACTTTCTTACTATTTTTCAAATTGATTTTAAAGTACTTTGCTATGTGACCATAGTTATGGAATTTGTAAGATTCAACATTGTAGTGTATGGGAGAAAAAGAGTTGTGGTCTCTATTAGCTGGCCCATGAAAAATTCTACTCTGGTGAAATTTTTTGCTTATATTTCTAATGTTATCATTTCTTCCATAACTTATATAGTTTATTGCTTTATGCCCAAAATTGTTGCAAGAAAAACAATAACCATAAAAGAAAATTTGATACATGTTAGTAAACTGTCTCCTTGGAGGTGCAACTCTTCTAAGCTCATCCTATCAAACCTTGGTTGATTGTACCTTCTTTTCATGTTGTTTTCTTTACTATTATTGGGGATTTTAATAACAATTGTATTGACTTCAGCCTTCTCTTCAATTGTCTTAGAGATTTCATCCTCTTCAAGAATGTTCTAATTGTTGTCATAACCTAGCCCTGTCTTGATCAATGGTGACCTTTGATAGATGAGAATTTCATCTAGGATTGTAGTACTCTTTTCAAACTTCAGACTTGTATTCATCTATGTAAATGTATTTTTTAATTCTTCTCTTGGAGAGTTGATTTCTACTTCATATTTCTCAAGATTTTCTTCCTTTTCTTCAATGATGATCATTTCTGATTTTTTAATGTTGTGTGGCATTTCTTCTTTCGAATTATGATTTTCTTATTGATATTTTTGTAGTTATTTCTTTAGAGACTAGTTTTCTTTTCTGAGCTTGTATATTTCCTCCAGAGCAGTAATGAGTTCTCCTTCCATGTCAATAATTACCTCACATTCCTCTATGTCAGTCTTTTCTTGGACAAAACTTTGATGCTCAAGTGTTGTGAGAAGTTTTTCATCTTGGATTGCATCATATTCATATTAATCTTTAGCATCTAAGGAGCTACTACTATCATCTTTCGAGTAAAAAATTTTCTTGTTGTTCTTCCTAGATTCATTCTTTCTTTTTTCTTCTTTGTCATCAGTGTTATTTTCTTTGTATGGAAATTAAGATGCAAAATGACCTAATTTACCATAATTAAAAAAATTGAATGGAAAGATAACTTTATATTTTCTATATCCCTTTGTAGCTTTCTCACAAAGTTGGCTTCTTATTCATATGAGATGTGATTGGAGCAGTTATGATATTGATGTTCTTATGATTTGGTTGATGCCTTGAAAGTTGCTTCTTTTAGGTATTGTTTCTCTTTATTGGTTCTCATCTCATAGGAGGTGAGTGTACCATGGATCCTATCCATAGTCAACTTATCTAGTTCATGTAGTTCTTCTATAGTAGTAAGTTTTGCATCGCATCTTAAGGGGAGAGATCTCAATACCTTCTAAACTACTACAACTTCATCAAGATTTTCACCTAGCCCTTTCATGGTGTTTACAACCTCATCTACTCTAATAAAGAAGCTAGTGATGTTCTCATCCTCACTCATTATCATAATTTCAAATTGTATTATATGAGCTTGACGTTCGTCCAACTTAACCTTAACATCTCCTTCATAACTATTTATTAGTCTGTCCCATATCTCTTTTGTTGATTCATACTGCATCACTTTAACAAATTTTGTTTCTACAAGTCCACCTAGTATGGCATCCATAGCTCTTGCATTTATGTGGTAATTTTTATTACTAGCTTCATAAATTGGAGGAGTTTTGGGGGGTTTGTATCCATCTACCACAATCTGCCAAATCTCCATGTCAAGTGACATAAGGTAGGTCTTCATTTTGATTTTCCAGAAAGTAAAATTTGTTCCATTGAATAGAGGAGGTTTGGTTGAAGAAGAAAGATCTTGACTGGCCATTTTTCCTGAAGAATCTTCCTTCCAATTGTTAGCTTGTCACTAAAGAAACATGCTTTGATACCAATTGTTAGAATATTCAACAATACTGAGAGGGGGGATGAATCAGTATTGCACATATTTTAACCACTTTTTCCTTTTACCATCTTAACTAGTCATCACATAGTCAATCATAAGCAATGCATATAATTAACCTTAGCACAAAGACACAGTACACATATATTTTACGTGGAAACCCATACGGGAGAAAACCACAAATCAACTTCTTCTTATATCAATAAAGAGTTTCATTATTTACATGCTTCAACCTATGAGGTACACCAATCCCTATAGTAAGAATCCACTTGCAACTCTTCAAGAACCAACTTGACAGGAACCAACCTATTAATAATATGAGGACAACAATCCTCATTGTAAGCACCCACTTACAGTTTGTAAGAACCAACTTGTCAGGAACCAACCTATTATGAGGATGAGGACACCAATTCCCTCTATAACCACCCAATTACAATCTAAAAGCACCAACTCGTCAGACACAAACTTGTTATGAGGACACCAATCTTGTGCCTTGCACCACCCTACCACCCCAAAGTAAATAAGTTATTCAATGTTTGATCAATCACATAATCAATATCATCTTTACCATTCTTGTAACTACTATTTCCGTAAATATGTTATTCATGTGGATCAAATTTTCTTGTAATCTTCTATTCATGTAGATCTTATTTTCCCGTAATTTATCTTCTTATCATGTAATTTGGTATTCTTGTAATCTTATTTTCCCGTAATTGGATATTCCCATAGATATGATTTTCTCGTAATATACTACTCATGTAGATCTTGTTTTCCTGTTATCGATTATTCCTATAGATCTACTTTTCTCGTAATTTGTTAGTCCTGTAGATCTGTTTTTCCTGTAGATCTACTTTTCATGTAATCTATGATTCCTACAGATCTATTTTTCCTATAAATACAGATCTATTGTTCCTGTAACTACATATTAGTTTTTCCTGTAATCTACTTTTCTCGTAATTGGTTTTTCCTATAATGTCATATTCATGTAGATTTCATTTTCCTGTAATCATATTTTCCTGTATTAATCTTTTCTTGTAATTGGATTTTCCTGTAATATACTATTATTTTTTAATATAGTGATTAAATATTCATGCTCTCAAACTTTCTCACATCATATAGGTTTTACACGCTCCTCGAGGCTCCCAAAATAGAGTCATTCCATACCTCATATCATTGCAGAATTAATTCATTATAATCAAGAATAGTATCTATTTAGGGTTAAATCACATACCTTTCATATTACAATATAGATTTAGAAACTCTTTTGCAGTCTCATTTCCATCTCTCTGATATTCAGTATAGATGCACCCTTTCTTCTAACCACTCTTATTCATATGATCTTCTCCTTGGCCCTAACTCAGATCAACTTATGCTTCGTCGTCCTTCACACTCTTGCATACTCTTCAACTTGAAAAAATATTTATACTAGTTCCTATAGTGGTTTCGTTGCCCATAGAAAAATCAATACTATGGTATAAACCCATAGTATTTTTCTTGACCATATCAATAGACCATTTCAAATTTCCTTCCATAAAAAATACTTTTTGTGTGCGCACCACCAATAATAACTAATCCCATCTTGATAAAGGCAATGTGATCACATCCTTTCCTTAGCCAACCATTACCAATACATCATTACCAGAATCTTGAGTTCATGCAATTGAGTCCCTTCATGTAGTTCAACACATAATTACTGGAATCTAAAGTTCTTGCCGTCAACACATTATTACCTGAATTTCAATTATTATCGGAATCTCGAGTTCCTGCAGTCGACACGTTGTTACCAAAAATTTAGTTATTACCAGAATCTCAAATTCCTATAGAAAAAAATGTTGGAGATGCACATACTAGCAGCTACACTACATCACTCAACCAATGACCTCAATAACACATATTTCCACATCAACAGTCTAGCAGTCACTTTGACATCAATGACACATCACTCATTGACACACACACACAACCACTTTGACATCAATGACAACAATTTATCAACAGTGAAAAATAAATGTTTTGGGCATGATATATCTCATTGGGAAATATTTCATGGATGTGATAATCTTGTTGCATAAAAAAATTTGTTCATGTGATATGTCGCCATTCAAAGATTTATTTGGCATGATAGGAAAAATAATTGGTGTGATACGCCAAAGAGAGAAGACAATAAGAAAAGAAGAAAGGAGAGGAGAAGAGAGGAAAAGAGAAGAAAATAAAAGGATAAGAAGAGAAAATTATAAGAGAAATAAGAAAAGAGAAGAGAAAAAATAGATAAGTGAGGAGAAGAGAAGACAGGAGAGGAAAAAAGAAATGGAGAAAGATTGATAATGGAAAAACAAAATCAAATATGGAGCCAAAAACTTGTTATACCCATAATAGGAGAATATTAACTCATAATTACATGAAATTTAAAGGTTATGTCCACAGTAAGGAAGGCTATAAAAGTTGCACTAAAGGCCACTAGCCAATTCTACTTCAAATATCCAAAAAATGCAAATTATTGGTTTTTGAAGAACATGTTGGTACTCAGTGACAGGGACTTAGATCAAGATGATTTTTTTATGGGGAGTCCAAAAAGAATAAAATAATACACCTAGTTGGGATTTTGGAAAACTTCCAAAGGTTTTGGAGTGGAGATGATAAAACAAGGATAAATCCACTATTATGGGCCACTTTTGGGGGATTTTTGAGATCTTCATAGGAGGAAAAGTGATCCTAGATTACAAATATGGAAAACAAAATTAATCAACATTTTACCTCATCATCAATCCAGATAAATTTACCTTGGACAGGTTCTTCCATATCTGCTCAGTTTGGGAGATAGTGGTTTTCACTAAAAAAATTAAGTCTGGAGGAAATGCAAAAAGGGCAAAGTTGACAAATCTAGATCGATGCATAATTTGAACAAACCATCAAATTGTGAATATGAAATTTGTTATGTACTCGTTGTCAAGAATAATATCATCACTTGATACATATATTTTCTTGGTTCCTGACATATTTTCTTCTACAAGTGGAAGAATTTTTCCATTGTGCCAAATTGCACTAGGGGGGAAGGGAAAAAATAAGTAGAAATGGGAAATTCAGGCAGCCATAACTCTCAGGACAAAAATCATATTCAAGCATGGGCTAAGTCATTACAAAGGTGATCCATAGGATGGAATGATAAAATATTTAATGTCTATATGGAATCACCTAGAAGTTTCATAAATATGTAGGAAATAGGGGAATTAGACTCCGTGAACCATGCAACTACTTAAAAACAAAGTTTTCCAAAACAATGTTAATTTTAGAAGAATGTTTCTATATTATAGAGGTACATTCCAGGTGTGAGTATTGGGTAACAAATACTACAGATACTCATGATGGTTCCTATGAAATGGTGTAGAAGCACATCTAGAAGTGCAATATACTAGCAATGAAAAGGGGTATATTTTTTAATAATAAGATATTGTTGAGGAGTACCAGAACACTCAAGGATATATTGTTATGTCAAAGGCCTATTAAGAAGATGATAAGATGCAATGAATGAATATTGTGTGGCTCTATTGTAAAATATAACTCTAAGGTGAAATCAAGAAGAAAAGCATTGTGAAGGTCGGGACCATAACAACTAATTAATAGGTGTAGCCAAACAATCATGACAACAATAAGAATGGAACAAGCTAATAGGTGATTAATGGAATTGATATACATAAGGAGGTAAGGAAAATATTCTTAACCTTGAATATAGAGATAGGAACTATGTGATAATGGTTGTAAAGCTTTCTGTAAAAGAGGAAAGGGATCTCATGAGGTGATGTGTGACTTGTGAGATAGGTGAGTCATCTCTATGTGAAAACATGGAAATTCCTGGAAAAGAGTTGCAAGCCATAAACTATAATTTTTTGTCTAAAGGTATGCAAAGCAAGAAATCAAATTTTTTATCAGAGTGCATAGTGGAAGTAGTGTACAATTGAAAAACAATTCAAGGGGTGGAATGATGAAGGTCCATTCATATTAAAGTGCCAATAGATAAATACTGAATTCCATGGGAGTAGATTGGTCTTGAGTAGATAGAAGAGGGATTCACATGGAATTACTCAATGAAGTGAAGAGAAGTATTGAAAAAAATGAGAAAATCCAATGGATAGATAGAGGTAAAGGAAATGGATTCCATAATGAGAATGGTTAATCTAGTTGGAGGATACTATAGCATTAATAATACAGGATGATATAAACAACATCATTACATTGTGCTACAAGGTTTCGACAAGGTAAAGTTGGGACATGATCACCTAAGTGGAGGCATATGCCAATTGGACACATTTGATGGAATTCTATTATGGCCAAGTGGGACTTGGATGGAAAATGTTAATATCGATGAACAATAGTGCATAGATGAGAAAAGTGAGAGCACATAGGGAAGCAATGATACAGAGGGATTCGAGAAAAAATACCTATAGTAGAAAAGATGGAATAAATATGTACTGAAAAGCATATTGGAAGTGGTGTTGAATACATATAGGAAAGGCATAATTCATATGCACTAGTAAGCTTGTTGAGAATGAATGCTTGATGTATACAGATATGCATAGGTTCATGTGGAAATGACTAGGCATGCATATCACATGCTTATAGGCTAGGAGTAGTCTTCTTTATTTATGTGAAATATAGATGTTACAAAAATTAATTGTAAATAATGATGGATGATGTATTTAGGAAAAATATGTATAGCATGGTTGAAGATGTTGATGATGTTTCTATTGTGTATGATAGCCACCCATTTGAAGAAAAATGGGAATGGTAAAAATGTTGATTAAGAGGTTGGTGAAGGGATCTTGCAAGCTTCTACAAAAAACTAATTGATCAACTAGCATCAAGTAATTTGATGGCATTCAAGAAGGTATGAATTTGGTTTCTTATGATGCATAGATGGTGAAGGGGATCAAGGTAAGATTTCCCTAAGTCAAAATTTAGTATTTGAATTGATATGTAAAGGTAGAGGAACTTGAGTATACAAAGGCTATTTAATTCATGAAATGAAACAATACGAAATTTAATTGCATGTCATATTGGGTATGAGTTCATAACCAACGTAGTAGAGTGCCTAAAGTTGTGAATCTAATAATTCCTAGTTGGTTTATGTTGTAGCCCTAGAAGGGCGGGGGTTGGCTCAAGGGGTTGGATGGAAGAGAAGGAGATTCCATTCCTTGGGTTTTGTAGATTGAGGGGAAGGAAAGATTGTTGGTTGGAATTGTTGTAAGAGTTACTAAACTATGAAATCACTATGTATGTTTTGGAACAGAGAGCCTGTAGTGATTAAGGGCCAGAGAGCCTAGCATTGTAATATGTGTGTACACATGTATGGTGATGTGCACTGAGAACAATGAAAAAAATAGGGGGATGGGATTGTAACATCTAGGTTTTAATTCTTATAAATTTTAATGTAATTATGAAAATGTAATTTAGGTTGGTCAGTCAATATCTTTTGGGTTGAAGAGATTGTAATGATTTTAGGTTAGGGAGTCTAGCAATGTAAATGTGCATACACTGATTAATAAAAATAAATTATTGGCTAGGATATGAGAGGGATGGTAACCTTGGGGAGAAATGATTCCACAAGAGATGGATATGGGGAGGGGCATTCCACATGCCTATTAACCCAAACCATTCTTTTATAAATCATTGTTGTTATTAAATAATTACCCCTTTGACTTATTTTAGACTGGTCATTAAATGCATGTAAGAGGTTGGTAGGCAATTCATCTCACCTAGATATTAAATAATGGGATAAGTACACTCATGTAATAATTTGGTGGGAAAGTTCATATTACCAATCTATGACAACATGGGTTGGGTACAATCTTTTTGGAAAATGTGTGAGAATCAAAGCATGCATGGAGAAAAGAGAAATTCAAGTAGGAAGAGGGAGCAATTTTTACAAGATATTTTTGGAGAGAAAGAGGGGAGCTGGGAAAGAGCACCGACCATATTCTGAATGAAGACAACTTGGTTGAGCTAAGTTTTGTGTTGGAAAGTTATGTTCCTAGAGTTCCTAGAGTTCCTTGCATGTGAACTCATACCCAATATGTGACACAGTAGAGTTCCTAAAGTCACGACTCTAAGAATTCCTAGTTGGTCTACGTTGGATCCCTAGAGGGGAGGGGGTTGGCTCAAGGGACTACATGGTAGAGAAGGATATCACATTCCTTAGGTTGTGCAGATTGAATGCAAGGAGAATTTTTTGGTTAGAATTGTTGCAAGAGTTACAAAAATATGAAATCATTATGTGTTTAGTTACTAAACTAAACACAGTCCCTAAAGTCACAACTTTAAGAATTCCTATTTGGTCTATGTTGGAACCCTAGAGGGTAGGGGGTTGGCTCAAGGGATTGCATGGCAGAGAAGGAGATACCAATCCTTGGGTTTTATAGATTGAGAGGAAGGAGATATTTTTGGTTGGAATTGTTGCAAGAGTTACTAAACTATGAAATCATTATGTATGTTTTGGACTGGAGAGCCTATACTAATTAAGGGTCAGAGAGCCTAGCATTGTAATATGCATGTACACATGTATAGTGATATGCACTGAAGACAATGAAAAAATTAGGCGGATGGGATTGTAACATACCGGTTTTAATTCCTATAACTGTGCAAATGTGATTTAGTTGGTCAACCAGTATGTTTTAGGTGGAAGAGCCTGTAATGATTTTAGGTTGGGGAGTCTAGCAATGTAAAGGTTCATACACTGAATAATCAAATTAATCATTGGCTAGGATATGCGAGGGATGGTAACCTTGGGGGGATATGATTCCACAAGAGAGGGAGATGGTGGGGGGGGGGATAAATGGGTTTCACATGCTTAATAACCCAAACCATTCTTGCTATTAAATATTTACCGCTTTGACTTATTTCAGACCGGTCATTAAATGCATGTAAGAGGTTGGTGGGAAATTCATCTCACCTAGATATTAGTATGGGATAAGTACACTCATGTAAAAGGTTTCTGGGAAAGTTCATCTCACAAATCTATGACAACATGGGTTGGTTACAATATTTTTGGGAAATGTGTGAGAGTCAAAGCATGCATAGAGAAAAGAGAAATTTGAGTAGGAAGAGGAAGCAGATTTTACAAGAGATTTTTGGAGAGAAAGAAGGGATTTGGGTGGGAAATATCACTGACCATATTGAGAATGAAGACAACATGGTTGAGCTAAGTTTTATGTTGTAAAGTTAGGTTATGTGCATGCAATGTTGTTTGCTATTGAGGAAACTGCTCAAGAGCCTTGAGATGGATGTTATGAGCACTCCTACAGTAGATGAGAATTCATGGAGTACACAACTAAGATATTTCATGTTCGACCATGCATTAGATCCCTTAAGGGAAGTGGGATGTCCCAAGGGACTACATGGAAAATAAGGGAACCTCATTCCTTGTCTTGTGCAGGTTGAAGGGAAAGAGAGCTGGTGGATTGTAATTTTTGTTCGATTTAGAAACCTACTTATTGGGTTGTTGTGTGTGGACATGATACAGATTATTTTGAGAATGAAATGAAGGAGGAAATATAATAAGTAAATATGCATACATGTTTCCATAAACACAAAGATACAGTAATGCATAAATTTGTATTAATGAAATAAATGTACAGAAACTGTAAAAATACAGAGTGAATGAACTCGCTAGAATGGTAGCAACTTATCTCTGAGAAGAGATGTGATGGCTACACTCATTCGCAAGAACATTATTTTTACAATGAGGTTCCAAATTTCCTTTTAACATAAATAAAATCCAAAAATCTAACCCTGGAAGATGAAACACCAAAAGGTTTGCGAGCCCTGATGGGGGTAGTTGATACGTCAACTTCATGAGGGTGTAACTTTTGCATACGATCTATGTTTGGGGCGCTTGATACCTTGTCAAAAAAATTTAGTTGAGGAGTAAACATTATGTTTGTCCCATACTATGCCTCTAGTTATTGCCTAGGTGTTTTCATGCCCAAAAAACGGTGTTTAAGGCGTCAAAATGGCCCCAGAAGTTGAAGACCTGAAAAAGTGTAGAAAAATTGCCAAAATGGAAAACCCATGTTTTGAGCCAGTAGAATAGGTGGGTGGCCACTGATATCCTTATGGATAAATCATTCCCCATTAGGAATCAATGGTCCCCATTGTGTCAAGTTCCCATGGGAAATGGGGAAGCGTTTGTTGAATCTGAACCTTGGTGAGTTGCTTGCCTTGTTGTAGAAGTTGTCTTGCTTAGCTTGTTGAAGGTTGTTATGAACTTGATGTTGACATATTGGATCCATTCAACTGATCTAGATGCATGATTTTCACAAGTGTGGGAAGACTCTGTCATTGAAGATCTAGCATGAGAAGTATGAAGGGATTTGTTATAACTTTGCTTGATTGGACAACGCGGACATACCCCCGTAGGTGAAGAAACAATATTTTTGTGCCCTTCTACAATCTACTTCTGCTGGATAGAAAGGTCTTGGACCGAGGCTGCAGTGGTTGTAGTTTCCTTCTGTTCACCTTTTGACCAGTTCGTGAAGAGGATAAACTTTACGGTATGAGATATTACTTTGTGGCACTGTTTTGTCGAGAAAGTAGTCAAAACTACCTATGGTATCCTGTAGAGTTGACCCACTAGAGTAACAATGATGTTACGGGGTCAAGACTCATAAACAACTTGATGCTTCCACATATATGTTTCGCCTAACAAAACATCACAAACTTCCAGTTGGGAAACATCACACAGTGCCTCATCCTTGAAGGGCTTGATGTTGTAGGGTAGGTGACAATGTTGGCTGACACAAAGATATTGACCTTGGTGAATCCACCTGATGTTGTATGGTTGTGGGTGTGGTGTTGTCGGAAAATCCAACTGCTTAACAACCTCTATTGAGATTAGGTTCTTCTGGATTCTTCTATCAATAATAAATGCAGTGGGGTTCCCTTCACCCACATCTTTGAATGGAATAGGTGCTCCCCATCCTTAGGATCCTCTGGTTCTTCTGGTTGGATTTTTTTGGTCGTGACAGTAGCAGTGGGTTATGCATCAATGATTTGTTTCCTTTTATTATTTTATGAATCAGAGTCCAAGTCGGGGCTCGACTATGTTTCTTTGATCTTGATCACCAATGATTCTTTTGAGCGACATTCATTGGTGGTGTGCCAAGGGATTTTGTAGAATTCACACCACTTCCCAGTGTCCTTCTTCATCTTCATGTTACCATTCTTTTCTTGTTGCTTGGACTAGTTTTATTGAGGTTGATTGTTCTGTGAGTTAGGGATGCATTTACCATAATTTGGTTGTTGCATATTTTCATAACCAAATTCCCACTTGTTTTGTTGCTTAAATTTCTTCTTGATTTTGACAACATATCAATAAGCGGCTCCCAGTGATGAGATGTCCAGAAACTCCATTTCAGTTTAGATGTACCTGTGTAGATCCATGCGGTGTTTTAGAACCAAATTCCACCCAGAGCCTTTGATACCCAGTTTGGTGCACAAGGTACAGAAGGTATTTGTGAAATCCAACACTGTTTGACCCCTCTCTTGATGTAGCGTAGTCCATCTCATGTGTTGGTCATCATAGTTTCCAACAGAGTAATATTTCTCCTTTACCAAATCCATAAAAAATCCCAAGTGGGCTCAACCCCAAATATTTTAGACTCCTCTGTGGACTTTTTCTCCCAATAAGTTTCCCACCAATGTTTGACATGGGGGACAACCTTAAGGAGAACGAAGGTGATCTTTTCTCTATCAAAAAAATTGTGGAAAGAGAAATAACCTTCTAGCATATTTAACCACTTTTCCAAAGCATATGAATCGATCTGACCTTCAAATACAATAATATTAAAATTAAATTGTACTTGGAATGGGGTAGTGTCTCCAAAGCAACTGCTTGACGAAGACACACCTGCTATTGTCGGTAATCGTTGAAGGATTTGGGAAAAAATCTCCAACATCTCGTTCCTCTGTTGCGTGAGGGCTTCCATGAGAAATAGCTTGATAGGATATTTTTCTCCCTCTTCTCTCTTTTATTCTTCCATGGGAGGTTGCTTGGGCTAGAAAGAGTGGTTGTCCTCAAGAGAAATTATCTCGAGACCCAACTCTCTATACCCTGACCTCTTCAGGGACATGCACTAAGAAACGACAAGGAGTAGCCTACTCTAACAACAATGATCCAGATTATTTTAAGAATGAAATGAAGGCATAAATATAATAAGTAAATACACATATACATTGCCAGAAACACATAGATACAGTAATGCACAATTTTTATTAATGAAAGAAATGTACAGAAACTATAAAAATACAAAGTGAATGAACTCGCTAGAATGGTGGCAACTTATCTCTGAGAAGAGATGTGATGGCTACACTCATTCACAAGAAGATAATGTTTAAAATGAGGCTCCAAATGCCTTTTTAACATAAATAAAATACAAAACCCTAACCCCGGAAGATGAAATGCCAAAAGGTTTGTGTGCCCTAATGGGGATAGTTGATATGTCAACTTCCTGAGGGTAGAACATTTTCACATGATCTTTGTTTGGGGCGCTCAATACCTCGTCGAGAAGGTCTAACTAAGGAGTACACATTCCATTTGGACTAGACTATGCCTTTGGTTACCATATGGGCGTTTGTGTGCCCATAAAACGTTGTTTAAGGCCTGAAAACGGCCCCAAAAGTTCAGGACCCGAAAAAGTGTAGAAAAACTGTCAAAATGGAAACCCCATGTTTTGAGCCAGTGGAATAGGTGGATGGCCACTGTTATCCGTCTAGATCAGGACAATGGATATCTAAGAGAGCCAAATCCTCCTTGTGGACTCACAACCCTAGCTCGAGGGTGGCTTGTTGTTGAGAGAAATGGAACAACAAGTATACAGTTGGGAGGAACGTCCTTCATATGTAGCTAATTGGAGACAATTATTTTATAAAATAAGTGTTCTATCTTTGTTACATCTCTCATGTTTATTTTCGTTGTGTAAATGTTGTGTTTGCATTGAATTATTTGCATTCATGGATTTCAAAATCGATTGTTAGTTACATGAGTATTCTAGCATGCTATAATTGTATTTGAAATTGTTATCAAAGTTAAAGTTGTAGTAATGTTACATAACTATTACCAAACAATAACTATTACCAAGCAATGTGAAGTCATTGCATACAAACTACTTAAGTAGTTATTTTTTGTTTTTGCTATTTGTAACTTTATATGGATATTACTTATTTATATTTATCCATGCTTTATGAACATTGAGCACACATGTGAAAAAATGAAAGGTTAGCAAGTTCTAATTTTCTCATTTATTTTCATAGTTTCAAACTTATAATTATTAATCAAGTCAAATAAATAAGGCAATTTATGTAGGCTCAAGTGCTCATGCTTTTTGTTTCAAGTGAAAGGTCAACAAAAATGACAAATTTGCTTTATGAAGTTCAATCGTGCCAATGTCTATGTAAACTACGATCATGCTATGCCATTGACAATGCCTTCTATGATACATAGAATAATATTCCATTCAATACAAAGACAATTGTTAGTGGAATGATACATAGAATAATATTCCATTCAATACAAAGACAATTGTTAGTGGTATTTTCAGATCTTTCACTCATAATTTTAGATTATAGCAAACAATATATTTTTTTATTTACTAAATATTTTACAATTTTTAAAAATGATAATATCAACTCCAAGATGAGTACAGAATGAATCACATCTTTTCCTTACTGTATTGACTCATCTCTTCCTTACTATATTGACTGTAAAATACACCTCTACAATAAAT
>ML784181.1:494734-562361 GCA_009831015.1 Picea engelmannii
ATAAATCTGTGAAAATTCCAAACATGCATACCTTGAAACAATTGTAGCAGCATCTGAGTTCTTCATCAAATCCAGTGGAGTCACTAGTACCTTCTTCAAGCTTTAAAACCTTCAGACATTGGAGTCTCCATTGATATTATGTCATATGGATACAACTGATAATGGAGCCACCAAGTAGATGGTTTACAGCCTCCTTGTGTCTGATTGTTGTCCACCATCAACAATCAGATCTGAACTTTGTCGTTTCTCCCAGGAAAAATTTCACCTCCACTCCACGACAACAAAACCATTTAGCATCAACATTTTCAAGGTAGAATTATAGGATTGTTATCAGTTTACAAGGTCATGCCTTGGTCTTGAGAAGACCAATTCATTACAACTTGAGTCAGTTGAGTGTGGGTGTTCCTTTAAAAAGAGTTATGTCTCATAAATCTTGTCATGGTCATTGAGTCATTTTCAAGTAAGATCTATTTGACATATGAAAAAGAGTCAAGTCATAGGTATAGGTGGGGTGTTTTTTGATGATGTAATGGAACATAATGACACATGGTGAAGTCATCAAAGTTTATGATGTCGTTTCATGTTAATTGTACTTGATCTGCAGAAAAATGTGCGCGCTTTGTAAATGTGTTGTGCAAGTTGCTTGGAGTTGTCTTGTCATTCAAAAACAAATCATTCCTTTTTCAAATCACTATTTACCCAGTTTTTGCATGTTTTTCATCACCTTTTGTCCATTTTGCATGATCTTTCAACTTTCAATCAATCCCTTCCTTTCAAGAAAACTTCAAATACTCACCTGCTATGCAAACCTGTCCAACGCGCTACACAAACTCTGTGCAGAAGATACACGCTACAAAAACTATGTGCAGAAGACACTCGCTATGCAAACTATGTTCCTCCAAATCCTCGATGTGAAAAGACCAGAGGGATAAATTTGATGCTTAATACCTACATGCATGCATTGTTAAACCTTCCTTTTGTGTAATCGAGTCCCTTGTGACAAATTTGAGAAAACCCTAACCCTATTTTTCTGTTGTGTAAAGTGTCATGTCTAAGTTTCATCCCTTGGACCCCTATACCCTTATTAGTCTCGATTTTTATCTTGCATCCACAACATGGATACTCAAGGAAGGAAGAAATATCACAAAGGAGGTAGTGTGTTGAGGTGTGAGCCACATACTTTAGAGCTGGTGAATTATGATCCAGTGTTTAGGGTTTCATTTGAGCAGGCTAGCTGCATAAGGTTTTGTGAGAAGATCCTGGGTTATAATGCACCAGTGACACAAGAATTTTCCCTCAACTTCAATGGAGTTCAGTCAAGGGTTTCTTATTTCACTTTCCAAGTGTCAAAAGAGATAGTGGTTGCTGCAACTGAGATTCCAATTCAAGGAGAAAAGTGGTTTAAAGGTATGCCCCTTGATCCATTTTTCTACACTAATTTTCTCAAACGCAAGTACAAGAAAGAAAAATTTGTTGCCACCATCCCTAGAGAATGCATACTTGAGCATTATGAGAAGTTGTTAAGGGTGGTTCAAAGATATTTTACTTGTGAGGGTAGATTTGACAAGGTATATCAGTATCACATAAGACTCCTGATGCATTTTACTAGAAAGAATCCTTTAAACCTACCTTTTTACCTATACAAAAGCCTAGACAAAATGGCAGACAAAGTACAAGCTAGGTTTGATCAGTTGAAGATTAGTTTGTTTCATTTAACCTTGGTAAAATTGTTAGTGGTCGAAGAACTTAGGAAGGTGAACAGAGAATGGGACCCTTTCTTGGCCTTAGCAAACATCCTTCTAGATCCCAAAGGAGATACCCCCTAACCTGCAAAAAAAATGGTTTCTAAACAGTGAAGTGGAAAAGAGATAAAGTCTGCAGAACAGAATAAATGGAAGGGAAAGGAGATTGATGACTCACCACCAGGCCAACCAGCTAAGAAAAAGGGTACGAGATTACAGTTTCTTGATGAAGTGGAGGAAATACCCAAAGTAAGTAGCCCAACCACAAGATCAGCTGCTAGAAGACCACATACACTTGCTTTTCCTACACAACCTGTTGAACATTCAGCTCAAGAAATACATGAAGATCAGGTACATCCAGAGGACAAAGACCAAGTTATCAAAGAATTGCAGGAGCATCTTAAAGAAGCCAAGCATGTCATAGCACGGTCTTTTCAGTACAACAGGGATTTGAAGAGGAAATTGGCTGAAAAGACACCTGACATGCAAACATGAGAACATGCATTAGGTCTAAGGAGGCATACAGTTCCAAAGGTTCCAGAAGTTTTAAAGGGAAAAGAGGTCAAACAGATTCCTAAAGTGGTAGATTAACTAAACCTATATCTCTAATGACAAGATCCTCGGCTAAAAGGATGATTCTAGACCTTAAACTTGGAAAGATGATACTTGAAAAGGGAGAGCCTATTGAAAATACTCACACTTCACCTGGAGAAGGTGAGAAAACTATAAAATGGCTTAGCAAGCAGTTGAGAGAGGCCCAAGAGCTGATCATTAGGCTCAGAGAGAGTAAAATGGTATCATATCTAAGGTTTCAGAGACACTCTAAGGAGTGTGGGCTAACCATTAGAAATGATTTTCAAGAACTCCCAATTTCTCATTCAAAACTGAGAAGGAATGCATTGTTGTTCATAAAAGTGAGCAATTTGAAAAGGCAAAATATGTCATTAAGAAAGGAGAACATGTCCCTCAAGCTGAGAATGAAAGTTGGGAATGAAGATAAATGGAAGTTATAGTTACTTGCAGAGGTGGCTAAGATCTAGTTTCATGACTGCACCATTTTTGTTTTTTGAAGAACCCTTGAAAATACACTAGTTTTGAGTTTTGCAGAAACTACATTGTACATAGTTTGCGTAGCGACCAAGCGCTAAGAAAATTCTGCAAGCATATTTAAAGATAATAAATATTGGGAAATGATTGGTTTTTCGCCCATAAGTCATGACCAACCTCCATAGATCTTTCAGCCACCATTTGGATGAGTCTTGAAGTGAAAACTAGTTGTGTTGTGCAAAGCATGCTACGCAAATGCTGAAGGTCACATTTACACAACGCATCACACCAGTGCGCTACGTAAATTTTTGCAAGAATATTTAAAGAGGAAAAATATTGGGAAATGATTGGTGTTCAGCCTAGAAGTCATGACCAACCTCCACATATGTTTCAACCACCATTTGGATGAGTTTTGAAGAGAAAATTAGTTGTTTTGTGAAAAGCGTGCTACACAAATGTTGAAGGTCACATTTACACAATACATTAAATCAGTTCGCTACTCAAAGATAGATTGGAGACTTGTCAGTGCTCAGATCCCTCCAATATCCTTCTCCAACTGTCCAACATGACTCATATCAGTCTTAAATTCGAAAATGTGTTGGAGATCTCCTTTTTGAAAAGATTTTGTTAATCATAAATATGGTCAAAACGAATTTGCTAATTTTAGCAAGTGGTATAGAAATTGTCTCCTTTTTTATGTAATCAGATCCAAAATCATAGGCTAGCAAGGGAATTCAACCTCTCTAGCTTAGTAAGGTAGTTTATCTATATAATAGAGCATTTTGAATGTGTTAGGGGTTGGCAGAAGCACAAAGGATAAATCTTACTTGAATATTGTACAAACTTCTTAATTTGAATGAAATACTAGTGCAGATGTCCAGAGTTTTTTCATACCAAAGATTCTTATGGTGATGACCTGAAGTATGTGCTTCCTTTCATGTATGTTCTTGTAGTTTACTTTACCATTCATATGCAACATTTCATATGTTTAAATTGGATATCAAAGGGTCTGAAATTCATCTAAATGGTGCTTTAGATTTAAGCAATTTAAACTTTGTTTTTCTTTCTTAACTTATCAGAATTCATCTTTCATGGGGCTCTGATTTTGGTTATGTGTTTCCTCTTTCTTCCATCCTACACAACAAATTTAAAAACTGAAAGTTCATCACCTACCTAGCCTTTGCTTCCTTGAGAGATATACCTACCAGACACTGTGTTCAGTTGCTTTCAAAGATTGACTCCATTACCCAAATAGATCTCTTTCTTATTGCCATCAAACCCCATAAAATATTTTCACCTATTCAAAATCTAGCCATTGTTCCTCAAAGAAAATCCATCTTTAGAGACCAAGTGACAAGAGATATCCCTCTCAGAACTAAAAGGCTAGTTTCAATTCTAAAGTGGTTACCTTTGTGATTTGCCTCCTCATCCTAGGCAATTTACTTAGTGATAAAACACTAATTACATACAAATTATCTCATTTATGAAGTTGGAAATCCACTCATTACATATAAATTATTTCATTTGTAAAGTTGTTTTTCCCGTGACTAACTTATGAGACTTACTTACAAAGTTGTTGTATATATATATATATATATATATATATATATATATATAGCTTGAGTGGGTTTAATGGTTAAGAATATGTGTTTCTTTCTAAGAGGTTATAGGTTCAAATCCAAAGAAGGTAGCATATGTATACTTTTGTGCGAAGAGAATTCCTTGTCCCAAAAACAAGAAAGTCTCATACACCAATATGGAGAAATATAATTTGTAATATTTATTTTCAAACTAAGCTCCTATTAAATTGTCTCATTAAGAATTTCAAATAAACGAATCAATAGTACATCGATCCTCGCATCGTGTTGAACCTATTTTACATAGAAAATGATGTGTCACTAAGTAAAATAATTCTAAACATTCTAAAAGAAAGTGTTTTTTATCCTTCACTTTCACAGTATCACAAAGATGGAAAATTATTTCATTTTAGGGCGTTAGAGGATTTATCCAACACCTTGTTTCAATATGAAGCTCATGAGAGAGAGAGTATATATATATATATATATATATATATATATATATATATATATATATATATATATATATATATATATATATATATATATATATATATATATATATATATATATATATATATATTCCCTAAAAGTAGTTATCAACAAGTGCTTTCTTTGAGGCTTATTGCTACTACTCAAATCCTCGTCATGCGCCCTACCCTACTATCTACTTGCTTCTTAGGCCCTCTTGTAGAAGGATCCAAGAGGGGTCCTTCCTCCCCCTCCTTCTGCTAAGGCGATCACATTCTAGGAATTGGTCGATTCTCTTGATAAGTTGTTTTTGTCCCATTTTGTAAAATTATTGATAAAATTCCCAAAGTTAAGTTACCAACTTTGGGTCCTCATTACAAAGATTTGGTTCTTGTTGAAAAGGATCTCATTGAAAATTCACTAGCATTTGGCCATTTCTGAATACCATGGACATCTGAATATTCCAAAAAAGTTGGATGCCTTTGATAAAGGGTAAGCTCTCATATTGATTGTGTGGTTTGGGTTTCTATGCATTTTTATTTGAGTTGAAAGAAGATAGATATGTTATCTTTAGGAATGGACCATAATCCATGGGGACAAGAGGTATGTATCTAAACAAATGGACTCCATAGTTTTACCCAGAGGTTGATGTTCCAACAATAGTTCCAATATGGGTAATATTGCCTCATACTCATTTACATTGCTTGAATGGGGAATCTTCGAGGGAAATAGACAACACTTTGAGAAAATATATTGACAGATCTAAGCCCAAATCATGAATGTTTTCATGTGCCAGGATATGTGTAGAAGTGCATCTAGAAAAAGGTTTGTCTGAAGCAATAAATCTCAGTATGGACAATTGGAATAATTTACAAACACTGTATTATGAATAGTTTTCATTTAAGTGAAAAATATGTCATTAGTACAAACATTTTGTTAAAGATTGCAAGAAGGTGACCCTAGCTCAAGCTCCATCTGAAAAAACAAGATCAATGGAAAAAAATAAAGAGGAAGATCATTTCCAATCAAGTTTCTCCTCCCTCGGTCACAACCTATAAAGGAAAGGCGATCTCATCAACTAATAGATATGATATCCTCTCCGAGATACAACTAAAACCTTCACCAACTAGAACAAACCCCGCTCAGAAGATCAACACCCATTATCAACCTTTAATCATCCCAATAAACTTCATTCCTCCCTTCTTCATAGACTCTCAATTAGAGTCTTTAATATCACCCATAAAGGATATGTATCCCAAAAAGAAAGAAGAGGTTGATCTAATTCCATACAATACATACTCGCAGCCTAGTGGTGTCCTTACAAGAAAGAAGTTGCAATAACTAGAATAAGATAATGAGGAGGAAAGATTTCCAAAGAAGCCAAGGATGAAATCGTATAAAGAAAAACAAGAAGAAACAATTAACAAGGAAAATATATTGGGTATCCAATCCTCTATTGAAGTATATTAGGGGGAGGAAATAAGTATCTCATCTTCAAAAGCCCCAAGATGCATGTGTCATGGGAGACACAATAAAGTGGTAGTACCAAACCCACTTTAGTTAAATAATGAAAATAATACCCTACTAAATATCGATGGTTGGGAAGAAAGATTCAAGTAGATATTTGCACAACCTCATCATATCTTATAATCCTAACATCCTCCTAATCCAGGAAAATGAGCTTAAAGAAAAAGAAATGTTGGAAATTGGAAGTAGTCAAAGGAATTGTAATAAGATCCAAGGGAGCATCTTGAGGGATATGCACACTCTAGAATATCTCTCCTTATGAGTCAAGCCAAACCAAAAGTACTAAACATTGAATCTATATAGAGCTAGCATGCAGAAACATAGGTAAACATATAAATATATTTAATATATATTCTTGTATACATTATAGATAAAATATTGATTGTTGGCAATCATTATATGATATAAGAGGATCTATCTCTATAGAAAACAACGTATTGAAAAGGGGTTTTGATTTGGTCTTGGCCCAAGAGGAAAATATAAGGGGGAGTATTATTTGATATCAGTTTAGATAAAATTTTGAGGACATAATTCTAGACTAGGATCTAGTAGATATCTAGCCAAAGAGGGGAAAGTTCACAAGGGAAAATAAAATACTTGTACTAAGGCATATTGCGCCTGGGTGAATAATTCCTAATACACAGTGAGTTCCTGGTTGAAAATATGGAAATAATTTTAAACATTATAACAATAGAAAACTTAGTCCACAAACCAATCTCATGATCAATGCTTTAGGTAAAAAACTATCGACCCCTTCCATTTTGGTTCAACCATCTATGGCTACAAAATCATAAAGTTATAGAGTTAATAGTAGCAACATGGAAACTCAAGGTGGAAGGATATCCATGTTTTATATGGGGAAACATTTGAAAACAATTGAATTAGTGCTAAAAGAATGGGCAAAAGAACACTACCAAAATATAATGGAAAAGAGGAAAGCAATCCATAAACAAATTTCAGAGATTCAAGAACTTCTAGAACAGCTAGAGGTGATGTAGCAACATCTATACAAATAAAGAAATTTGTATGGAAAGCTCCATAAAGAGTATATAAGGGAGGAATAACATTGGAGGATCAGGTTAGATCAAATCCTATGGTTAAAACATGGAGATATAAATACCCCCTTCTTCCACAAGTAATCAAAGGTCGGGTAGTAGAGGAGAAATGTAAAATGAAATACATAAGGAAAATGGGGATAGAATATCAAACTATGAAGAAATAAAAAAGGAAGAGTTTATGAACTTCAAGGATTTTTATATGGATGAGGAGGAAGCAAGTCTGAAATCCATTAACTCCACGATCCAAGGAATCCCATGCTTGGTGACTGCCTCAAAAATTAGAAACTTGGAAAATAGATTGAGGAAGAGGAATAATTTATAGATATAATTTGGGAGTTGGAATTTGATAAGGCACCAAGGATAGATGAATTTACTATTTAATTTTACCACGCCAATTAGAGCATCATAAAGTTTTATTTATGTAAAATGTTGAGCTGGATAAGAATAAAGACAAAAATTGATGAGAGCACAAATTCATTTTTCCTTCCATTCATTCCAAAAGAATCAAATCCTTCTTCCTTCTCCATATTTTCGTTAACCTCTCTGTGCAACACATATTAGAAAATATTGACAAAAATTATTGCTAATTGATTGAAGAAGATCCTTCTTAAAATACTCTCTAAAAATCAAGGAGGATCCATTCAAAAAAGGAAAATTGTATATAGTATTTTATTGGTCCAGGAAGTAATCCAATTCAAATTTCAATACAAGTAAGAAAAACAAATCATGATAAATATGGACATGACCAATGCATTTGATAGGGTACATCACTCCTTATTATTTTTAATCCTAAAATTGTTTGGTTTTGCATATTCTTTTATATGTTGGTCAATTCTTGTGTAGGTTTTCCATGCATAGCCCCCTTGGTCAATGGTACATGCACATATTTCTTTCAAAGCATAAGAGGTCTAAGGTACGTATGATCTCTCTCCTCCCTTCTCTATAGTAAAATGGTAGATTCCTTAAAAGTAGAAGACTAGAAAAAGAAATATCAGTTAGTAATCTACAAGTTATATCCATGGTCCAAGGGGTAAGAGAAATAAATCACTCTTAGTTTGTGGACGAGACTCTTCTTTTGGGTGGAGCATAAGTGATTATTGTTGAGATATTTAAGGAGGTGCTAGATCATTTTATGAAGAACTTAGGAGGTTGCATCAACAAAAGGAAAAGAAACATTTATGGGTGGAATGCAACACCTCAATTGATGAATTCCATTGTTAGGACTCTTGAATTTCCTTGTGTGCTAAAATGGACTTCTTTCAAATATTTTGGGATTTTGATTATGTTGGAATGCCCAAATAAAATTAATTAAAAATTTATAATTCAGAAAATTGAGAAGAAAATGAAATAGTGGGGGTCTCAGTGTCTCAATATACCAAGAAGAGTCGTCCTAGTTAAATATGTCCTTTATTCTTTTCCTTTCTTCCAATGTTCTATTATGCTTTCTACAAAAGGTGTTCTACAACTTATTAGGAAATCTATTCATAAGTCTTTTTAGCAAGGAGGATAAAGTAACAATAAAAAATTCCATCTTATCAACTAGAGTACCATAACAACACCATTATATGGAGGAGCCATTGTAATCAAAGACCTTCAACTAATGAATTTCACAATGGGGGGGGGGGATATGTGGAAAGTAGTGAAGGGAAAGAAAGCATGGTGGAAATTGATTATTCACAAAAAATACTTGTAGGAAAGATGTAATATCCCAAGGTTGAGACTCGATTGTAATGATGAATTGTAACATGTTTTGTAGGCTAGTGAGCCAAGTGTTATAATCTAGGAGGCTTATGTGCTTATTAGGGCGGAGAGCCTAGATGTTAAAGGCTAGGAGCTTGTTTTGTACATGTAATTATTCATAATTATTAATATAACAACATCGTTGTGTGTAGACCGACCACGAAGAAAGAATATGGGGGACTAAACTCCACTAGGCCGGGTAAGGAAAGGGGACTGAGNGCAAGATTAAGAGCTTAAGTCCAATAGAATACTATATTATTATTCTAAATGTTGTGAGTGGGATATGAATATATCCTAAGTTCCTTTGGGAAAATGGTACATTTTCCAAGTGGAGAGGAATGCGCTTCATGAGCGCCATGTGTCAGCTTAGGAACATGAAAATACAAGTGGGAGTTATTACTGTTTTTGGGATATTTTTTTCCATTGTTACATGAGCACACCCAATAAGTACAGGGAAAACCTGGAATTCCATTGTTGAAATCTTCCAACCACATGAACCTCTGTAGCAAGCCCAAATTGATACACTTGTTGTACCTGTACCCTACAGGTTTCCTATGTATTGTTCCATCATTACCTTTCCCACGTCTAGTTTCTGTTGTTGTCATCACCATGATTGTGTGTTGAGGAAGTGAGTTCTCTTGGAGGGAGTCCAGTAGAAACTACAGGGCTTTGAGAATTTTGTTCGATAAGTTGTTGAAGCCCCGGAAAGGGAGGTAGAGAAGTCGATGGACTTTGTGACAGTGAAGGTGTGTACTCCTGGGGTGGGACAGGCATGTGGGGAATGAGAGTCTATGAGTGGTGGGCGTAAGTGGCTCCTTGGAGGAAATCCTTCCTGTTGTATTGTGCAACTTCCTATTGTCCCTACCTAGCCTAGGAATCCCTTGCCCAATGGAGTTTAGTCCTAGCTCAGGGGTGACCCACTACTGAGAGTAATGAGCAGCATGGTCTAAGTCTAGGAGGTTCGTGGAAGGTATGCACACAATCAGTGCACTACAATTAAGAGATAAGTATCATTTTTGTGCTTAATGGTTAAATGATGTACTCTAGTGCATGTATGTGATTCTTGTAATAATATCATGTGTTTCGCTGCTCGTATGTTTTCATGTTATCTCTATTTATTATGTTAAGTTTATATGTGATTTATTCCACAAAGAGCTCATTCTTCCATTTCCCAGTAGGTCTATGTCTAGGAATGGACAATTTTATTTACCTATAATAGAGCTTGAGACCGCGTGTGTCTGAGGTAGAATGTTTTTGACCTATTGAGGGGCGAAAAATGTTTCAAATTGGTATCAGAGAAAAAATATGTTTACTCAGTGATGATGCCCGACCTGTTGGTGGTTGGGGACGTTACAAACTGGTATCAGAGAAAAAATATGTTTACTCAGTGACGATGCCTGACCTGTTGGTGGCTGGGGATGTTACAAAATGCTATCAGAGTCATGGTTTCAACACTGATCCTGGATGGACCATGTTAGTGGAAGTTGAAGAATTTTTTTTGGAAAGAAATTGTTGTCGAAACAGACAAAATATGAGTTAAGAGCATCGTTGGGTGCCAAGAGAATACCTTGACCATGTTATGAAGCTCAGGAGACATAATGGTTTATGGAATGGAAACAGAGAAAGAAGCCACAACAACCATTGTGTTGGGCCACAAGCTTGGGTTTGGGGTGTAAGATCTATGCAGGGGAAAGGCCAATTTTTTCCAACCGTCAGATATGGGAAAAGGTGCATGAGATTTAACCTCCAAGTCCTTCGGACTTCGTGACTTCAGTGAAGTCTATTTGTTATAGAGAAAAAGTGGTCGAAGCCCAAAGTTCTGAAGTCCTGGAGTGGATCTACACCATAGATCCGGGGATAATTGCTTGACCGTTGGTTTTGGCCGAAGACATATCAGAACCATTAGATCAAGCCAAGAGCAGAAGGTAATGCGAAGTGGTGAAAAATAGATCTCAACTGACAAATCTGGGCATGAATGGTTTTGAGTTGTAGATCTCACAACAATGCAGAAATTCGGTATTCAGGAGAAACAAAGTGTGCTAAGGAGAAAAGTCTCGAATCCTCGAAGTCCCAAAGACCCAAAGTTCAGATTTAATCTGAACCGTTCATCAAAAGAGACACCTGTCAGTGGATTAGCTAGTTCGAGAATTCGGGATTCGGGAGAAACAAAGTGTGCTAAGGTGAAAAGTATCGAATCCCCAAATTCTCGAAGTCCCAAAGTCCATAGTTAATCCAAACCGTTCATCAAAAGAGACACGTGTCAACGGATTGGCTGGTTTGGGAATTCAACATTTGGGAGAAGCAAAGTGTGATAAGGTGAAAAGTCTTGAATCCTCGAAGTCCCGAAGTCTCGAAGTCATGAGTTAATCTGGACCATTCATCAAAAGAGATACGTGTCGGTGGATTGGTTGGTTCAGGAATTTAGCATTCGGGAGAAACAAAGTGTGCTAAGGAAAAAATTCTTGAATCCATGAAATCCTGAAGTCCAGAGTTAATCCAGATCGTTCATTGAAAGAGACACGTGTTGGCGGATTGGCTTGTTTGGGAATTCGACATTTGGGAGAAACAAAGAGTGCTAAGTAGAAAAATCCCAAAGTCCCAAAGTCCAAAGTTCATCCAAACCATTCACCGAAGGATACACATGTCAGAAGATCAACTTATTTAGAGTTCGACGTTCAGGAGAATTGGAGTGTGCTAGTGTGGAATCTCCTAAAACCAAAGAGCCGAAGTGGTGTGGCATGATGATGTCACCTGTGGTGATGTGGACCTTTCCTAGACATTGCACGTGCCACCAACTTGATTGTTGACAATTGTACTATGTGGACCCCAAAAGATAAATAAGTTCGGGAGTTCGGAGTTCGGGAGACTTGAGGAATGAAAGTGTAAAATATTTCAAAGCTCTGAAGCCCAAAGTCTCGAAGTGACGTGACCTGCTAACATCACATGAGATGACGTAGACATGCAAGATGTTTTCCATGTGGCAGTGACTTATGTACTTTCAAATATTGAAATGCCAGTTAAAATGTGACATGTGTCACTCGTATGATTGGGCCAGGTGTCCACTTTTAGTATTCCACCATGTGGAAATTTTCTTGAGAATGGTTAGTGGGGCCCCTGAAGGTCACAGTGGACACATGGTGCCAAATTTTGCAGTCCAGAGACTTGGCACTCTGGAGGAACTTGGTCAACAAGTGTTTAAGAATGAAAACCCCTAAAGGCCAGAGTATATATCAACCGTTGGTCATAGTGGATGCATGGCGCTAGATCCCGCAGTCTAGAGACTTGGCACTCTAAAGGAATTTTTTTCAAGTGCGAAGACTCCCAAAGGCCTGAAGACCAGATTCTACCTTGACCGTTGATCACAAAGGACACGCGGTAGCATATTCCGCAGTCTGGAGACTGGGAATTCCAGAGGAATTGTGTTATGTTTTACGTAACGTCGAGAAATCCCGAAGGCTGGAGTATATCTAAAACATTGATCACAAAGGATGCGTGGTGTCAGATCCCAAGGTCTGAAGATTTGGTACTCTAGAGGAAATTGTGTTGCAGTTTCTTGAGCCAAGAACTCCCGGAGGCTGGAGTTAATCTCGACCGTCAATCGGTAGAGGGTACGTGGAGGCAGATGCGATAGTCTGGATATTTGAAACTCTAAAAGAATTGAGAGTATGGACAGTTCAGAACTCCTGAAGCTGGAGTTCCGTAAAAAATATCCATCATTGGATGTCAGGAAGCCATGGACCATTTATCCACTATCCTTTGTGAGTTCGCAATTGGCGCTCCTGGGAATTGATAGTTGGATTTGCATGAGTATTTAGAGCTTTGAAGTTCTGAATCCAGAGGCCCGAAGTTCCGAATAAGCACCTATAATCCTAGAGCTTGGCCACATTCTGTGGTCACATAAAAATGGGCTAGTAACTGAAAGTGAATTGGAGAACATAACAGGGCTCGAAGATAGAGACGTGGGGATTCTTGATCGACCAACACCTGCAGAAAATGGAGTCTGATATTTTTTTGTTGTTGAATTGGATTGGTTTATGTTATTCTGGAAAATTATTAAAGACTGATAGCCTGACAAAATTTAGTTGACTCCACATTTTGCAGAGTTAGCAATTGTCAAAACTGAATAGGATTGTCACATAGTGCAAAGAAATGGAGGAGGCACAGGACGTTTAAATTCAAGAGGATGCAGTTAGAGGAATGGATGCCCATTTGGGTGTTGAAGGAATGAACTCTAATGGGCATGGAGAAGAAATGGCTAAAGACATGGGCTTGATGAAAATCATTAAAAATTTACAAAAAGATATCCAAATTCACTAGGCAGATAACACAAATATTAAGAGATCTAAGGAGAAACAGAAAGACTTCAATATGAATTTAATGTGGAGCCTAGAAATAATTTAAAATAATTTGGATAAGGAAAGTGGATCCAACAAATCAGGGAGCCACAGGTTCCCTGATCAAGAAAGAAGAGAGAGAAGTGGTAATAGATATCACCAACGCTTTCAAAGGCATTCCAAAAGGAGGCCACAAAACAATTCAAGTCCACCTACTACAAGAAAGCATAGGAGATTTGAAGTGGATGAACTGAAGGGTGAAATGCATAAGATCAAACCTCCTAATTTTGATGGAGAGCACCAGAAATATGAATATGTTGAGACATGGCTACTAGGCATGAGGAAATATTTCCAATTTCATAATTATTCCTCTCATGTCGAAGGAAGAATCACAATCTATCAGATGAAAGGAGAGGCATCCATGTGGTGGGATCAACTTGTTCAAGTACGGAACATCAGAGAGATGAATGTGACATGGAAGGAATTCAAGAGACATTTTTAAAAGAAGTACTTAACCAAGAGATACTATGACAAAAATATGAAAGAATTCTTTGAACTTAAATTGGGTAGCATGACTATAGATGAATATGAAAGGATATTTCTAGAGTTGTTGAAGTATGTCTCTTTCATTAAGGATGAGATATTGAAAATCCAGAGATATCTGAGTGGGATGCCATCTTTTATCAGTGACAAAATCCAGTACGATGACCCTAAAACTATGGAAGAAACCATAAGGAAGGAAAAGTGTTTATATGATCAACATAAGGGAAATACAACTTTCCAAAGAGCTTGGGAAGGCAAGAGGAAGTTTAAGAGGGAACTGAGGTAGAAGGGGAACAAGCCACCATTTTTCGTAAATAGTCCTCAAGGGCAGCCAGTTTTTAGAGAGCCCAGGATGGATGAAGTAGGTGGGAAAAGGCTAAGGTAGACACCTATACAATGTTGGGGTTGTAAAGGATATCATAAGTATATAGATTTCCCTCATAGAAAGGACAAGGTGAGAGCTGTTCACAATGTTCAGCAAGCAGAAATAGTGGAGGACATGGGCATAAGAGTACCAAGTATCTATGTAGCCCTGGACAACAAGCAAGTTGAGTTTCAATCACACATGATTGAAGTCGAAAGTATGATCAATAAACATGCCTTTACTATTTTAATTGATTCAGGGGCTAGTCATAGCTATTTAGATCCTAAGGTAGTGGAAAGATTTCAATTGCAAAGAAGCAAGCATGGGAAATCTTGGCTAGTGCAGCTGACTACATGAGCCAAGAGAAAGGTTGTTGAGTTGGTTAAATCATGTCCAGTGGGCATGAATGGACTGAGTGCCAATGCATATTTGAACATCTTTCCCTTGGGATCATATGATTTCATAATTGGTATGGATTGGTTGGACCAACACCATGCCATATTAGACTGTCATAACAAGGAATTCACTTTCTTGGATGAGAAAGGAAATCGGAGAGCAGTCCAAGGAATTCCCATCAACAATGCAGTTGAAGAAGTGTTACAGGAAGGGCTGTCAAATATTTGCAACCCATATGGATGAAGCACCTAAGGATAAGGTGCCAAAATTGGAGGATCATTCAGTTCTGAAATATTTTAACGATGTGTTCAAGGAGATACCAGGGATACCCCCAAAGAGAGATATTGATTTCTCTATAAATTTGTTGCCTGAGGCAGCTCCAATATCAAACACTCCCTACCGGATGAGCACACCGGAACTGAAAGAACTACAAATGCAGCTTGAAGAGTTTTTAAAGAAGGGATACATATGCCCAAGTGTGTCACCTTGGGGTGCCCCAATGTTATTTTTGAAGAAGAAAGATGGGACCTTGAGATTGCGTATTGACTTCAGGAAATTAAATAAAGTAACTATAAATAACAAGTATCCTCTACCAAGGATTGATGATCTCTTCGATCAGTTGAAGGATGCAAGGATATTCTCAAAGATAGATCTCAGGTCAGGATACCATCAAGTAAGGATTAAAGATGAAGAAATCAACAAGACTACCTTCAAGACAAGGTATGGTCATTATAAGGTCACAATGGTGTCATTTGGGTTATCAAATGCACCGGTTGTTTTCATGTTCTTAATGAATGGTGTTTTCTGAGAATATTTAGACAAGTTTTTCATTGCATTTTTGGATATTCCAAGATAGAAGAAGAGCATGAGCAACACTTGAGGATGGTGTTACAGGTGCTAAGAGATCACCAACTGATTGCTAAATTGAGCAAGTGCTCATTTTTCCAAAATCGAATTCACTATTTGGGGCATATAATATCCAAAGAGGGAATAACAATAGACCCCGAAAAGATTGAAGCCATTAAAGGGTGGACAACACCTAAGAATGTGATAGAAGTCAGATCCTTCATGGGTTTAGATGGCTACTATAGGAGATTCATTGCATGATTTTCAAGGATTGCTCACCCAATCACTTCCTTGCAAAGAAAAGGGGTAACATTTCAATGGATAGAAGAGTGTGAAAAGAGATGCCAGTAATTGAAGCAATTGTTAACCAGTGCTCCAATTATGAGGATTGCAGATATGAATGAAGAGTTCGTGGTTTGCACAGATGCATGCAAAGAAGGACTGGGTGGAGTCCTCAGTCAGAATGGGTTTGTGATATGTTTTGAATCCAGTAAATTGAAAGAGCATGAAAGGCTCTACGCCACTCATAGTTTGGAGTTGGAATCCATAGTACATGCTTTAAAGAAATGGAGACACTATCTCATGGGAAAGAGGTTTGAGCTGAGGACATACCATAATGGTCTGAATTTTTTTTTTGATCAACCTACTTTAAACTCCAGGAAGAGTATATGGTTGGTATTCCTCTGTGAATATGACTTTGATATCAAGCACATCAAAGGAAAGGAGAACAAAGTGGCCGATGCATTGAGTAGGAGAGCGCATGAACTACATGCTACAACCATCAACATGTATCAAACTGATCTTAGAGACAAAATTTTGGAGGCTGCAAAAGAAGATTTGCAGTACATGGAAATGGTAACAAAGTTAAAACAAGGTAAGATGCTACAGAAAATAGAATATTATAGATTGGAAGTTGATGGAATACTCCTGTACAAGAACATAATTTATGTACCCATTTCTCACGAATTGAGGATTATTATCTTGAAGGAGATGCATAATGTGCCTTATGTTGGGCACCCTGGATATCAGAAAACAGAGGCAGCAGTCAAGATCCATTACTATTGGCCAGGCATGAAGAAAGAAATTACAGAGTACATCGTCAGATGTATGGAGTGTCAAAAGGTAAAAGCTGAGCATAGACACCTAGTTGGGTTGCTACAACCATTACCTATCCCTAAGTGGAAGTGGGAAGAGGTGACAATGGATTTCATCACAGGATTAGCCAGAAAAAACAAACAACATGATTCCATCATGATGGTGGTGGATAAGCTTATGAAAACTGCCCATTTTATTCCATTGAAGTCTACTCACAAGGCAACTAATGTTGCTAATATTTATATGAGGGAAGTAGCACAATTGCATGGTATTCCCAAGAAAATTGTGTCTGACAGAGACACAAAATTTACCTCGAGGTTGTGGAGAGGATTATTCAAGGGGTTCAGAATGAACCTGAACTTCAGCACAACCTATCATCCCGAGTCTGATGGACAAACATAAAGAGTAAATCAAGTGATAGAAGATATGTTAAGAATGTATGTGATAGACAAACCATCCGGATGGGAAGATTACCTACACTTGGTAGATTTTTCTTACAACAATGGGTACCAAGCATCACTGAAGATGAGCCCATTTGAGACACTTTTTTGAAGAAAGTGCAACACACCAATAAGATGGGAAAACCCGACTGATAGAGAAATAATTGGGCCAAAGTTTCTTAGGGAAATGGAAGAGAAATTGTTAAAGATAAAGCATAATTTGAAGGCTACCCAAGATAGACAAAAAATATATTCTGACAAAGGAAAAACCCACAGGGATTTTACAGTGGGTGATCATGTTTTCTTGAAGGTGAAATCCAATAGAATTTCCCTAAAGATGAGAAACTGTTTCAAGTTGGCAGCCAGATATTGTGGACCGTTTGAAATTCTAGAAAGGATTGGACCAGTAGCTTATATGATTGCATTGACTTCATGCATGAATATTCATAATGTATTTCATGTCTCATTGCTCAATAAATATATACCTGATACTAATCATGTGATTGATTGGAATTTGATTCAGGTGGATCAAGAAAGTAGTTTACAAGTGAGTCTGGTGCGCATACTGAACTGAAAAAGCAAGCAGCTCTGGAATTGAGCCATAGGGCTTGTAAAGGTCCAATGGACCTGGTATGGTCCTCAGGACGCAACATGGGAGCATGCAGATGCTATGTGGGCAGAATACCCACATCGTTTTGAAGATTTTGGAAATCTTGTTGATGTTGTGTAAATAAGTTGCACTGAGGACTGTGCAAAAATAAGGGGAGGGGATTGTAATATCCCAAGGCTGAGCCCTGATTGTAATTATAAATTGTAACATGTTTTATAGGTTGGTGAGCCAAGTTTTATAAGCTAGGAGGCTTATGTGCTTATTAGGCTGGAGAGCCTAGATGTTAAAGGCCAGGAGCCTGTTTTGTACATGTAAGTATTCATAATTATTAATATAACAACATCATTGCGTGTAGATCGAACACAAAGAAAGAGTACAGGGGAATAAAATCCACTAGGATGGGTAAGGGAAGGGGGATGAGAGGCTAGAAAGGGGGGGATAATATTAATATCTTAATTCCAATAGAATAATATATTATTATTCTAAATGTTATGAGTGGGATATGAATATATCCTAAGTTCCTTTGGGAAAACAGTACATTTTCCAAGTGGAGAGGAATGTGCTTCATGAGTGCCATGTGTCAGCTTAAGAACATGTAAATATAAGTGGGATTTCTTTTTGTTTTAGGGATCCTTTTTTCCATTTTTTCACGAGCGCACCCAACAAGCACAGGAAAAACTTGGAACGCCATTGTTGAAATTCTCCAACCACATGAACCTCTGCAACAAGCCCAAATCGATACACTTGTTGTACCTGTATCCTATGGGTTGCCTGTGTATTGTTCTATCATTACCATTCCCACTTCCAATTTATGTTGTTGTCATCACCATGCTCGTGTGTTGAGGAAGTGATTTCTCCTGGAGGGAGTCCAGTAGCAGCTACAGGGCTTTGAGAATTTCATCTAGCTTGTTGTTGAAGATCCATAAAGGGTGGTAGAGAAGCCAATGGACTGTGTGACAATGAAGGTGTATACTCCTGGGGTGGGACATGAATGTGGGGAATGAGAGTCTGTGAGAGGTGGACATAAGTGGCTCCTTGGAGGAAATCCTTCCTGTTGTACTATGCAACTTCATGTTGTCCTTGCCTAGCCTAGGAATCCCTTTCCCAGTGGATTTTAGTCACATCTTGAGGGTGACCCACTGCTGAGAGTTATGAGTAGCATGGTCTAAGGCTAGGAGGTTCGTGGAAGTTCTGCACATAGTTGGTGCACTACAATTAAGATATAAGTATCATTTATGTGCTTAATGGTTAAATGATGTATTCTATTGCATGTCTGTGATTCTTGTAATAATATCATGTGTTTAGTTGCTTGCTTGTTTTCATGTTATCTCTATTTATTATGTTAAGTTTATATGTGATTTATTCCTCAAAGATCTCGGTCTTCCATTGCCTACTAGGTATATGTCTGGGCATGGACAATTTTATTTACCTATAATAGAGCTTGAGATCGTGTGTGTCTGAGGTAGTGTGTTTTCAGCCTATTGAGGGGCCGATAAATGTTTCAAATTGGTATCAAAGAAAAAACATGTTTACTTAGTGATGATGCCCGACCTGTTGGTGGTTGGGGATGTTACAAAATATATCTAAGAAGATTAGACTTATCGATGATGGAGATAAGGAATTCCTCAATTTGGAAATTGTGCAATGCATTAGCCCACATCGTTTGAATTTTTCTCTCTTGGGTGCCTAGAAAAAGTCAACAAATCCGACTCTAGGAAGATAGGATTCTTGGAAAGTCTTCTCTAAACCAAATTTGGGATCTTGTTGAACTAAGAGGATGTATGGACTCTCAAAACATATATCTCTTATTTGATATCACTGAGTGGAATAGTCTCACTTCTAATCTCTAGAAAAATTGAAAAATATTGGACATTCTAGTTCAATTAAAATATCAATGGGATGCCCTAGCTTATAATTTATAAGGAGCATATCCATGAAGCAAAAAAATCCAATAAATTATAGGATGGGAGGCAAATCGATATTCTTATACAATTCAAAAATAATATTTCACTTATATCGAAGAGAAAATCAACCCTTGAGATCAACTATATTGAAGGTAACTTATAATGGAGATGGAATTCCAAAAATTAAGACATTTTGTTGGACTTTGATCCATGGAAATTTATAGATGGCTACAAATTTGAAGAAAAGAGGAATCTAAGGACCATCAAGTTTTTCCCTCTGTAATCAAAATGATTAAGCTACATCTCATCTCTTCATGGAATGTAATTGCGTAAAGCATCTATGGAACATAGCTTTTACAAAATTAGGTAAGGAAATTGTCATGCCTAAAAACTGGAAGGAAATGTTCTAGATCTAGAGCAAATTCTATATAGGTACCTTTTGTTGGAGATACTTCACACACACCTAAGAATTATTTTTCCTAAGGTTTTCCCTATGTTTACTAGTCATTATTCAGTCTCCTATAGTCTAGAGAGAATATTCCTTTAGGAGAATATTCTCTTCAATTCACACTTCAGTTTGATCAGTTGAGTGGATTCTAGATGCCACATTGGGATCATCACCATGCAGCATTGGTATCATCACCAAATAATGTGCATTGTCCTTGGGTATATCACCAGAATAGCACATTACTCATGATTCCCTAATATCCTCCTCACTTCACTCTATTTCAGTTAGTTAAATGAAGACTGAGAGACTAGTTAACTCAGACTAGGTGGAAGTTAACTGCCGTAACTGCATAAGAGACTAGACTAGGTGGAAGTTTACTCCCATAACTATCGGTGTGTGTCCAGATCACTCTATACCACCACTATGGTGCATTGTCTTCTCCTCCAGTGCACATTAGTTGAGTTATACAAAGTATATCATGTGTAAATTATCATTCATTCATTTGGTTAATGAGAATTCTTCCGTTCTTTCTCTCATGTTTCTCTTTTCTCATATTTTCTCTAGAAACTGTGTATGTCATTTTCTAGCTAGATATTTTTTTTTCAGTTTCAACACATTTACATGCTATCATAGCCAACAGTTTTCCAGGAAAAAAACACACCAGATTCTTTTTGCAGGTACGAATATTAAAGACAACGAAAAAATGGAATTTCCAAAAGAATTCATTCTTACATCATACAATTTCTTTGCATGGAAGGAAAACATGATAGTGCATCTTTGAAGAAGAGGATTATATAGGTTAACCATGAACACATATATTGAACCCACATCAGCCATAGAAAAATCCAAGTATCTGAATCGAATGGATGAAGTGTTTGGAACTATTTGCAGTCTCATTTCTCCTGAACTCCTCTTTCACATATCCTTTTGTAAAACCCCTAATGAATCCTGGACCACCATGGAAGGGATTTTTGGAAAATAGTACAAGATGAGGGGAAACATGCTCGAGGTTGAATTACTCACTTTGGATCCAAAAATCTTCGACAATCTCCAAGATTTTTTTACCAAATATAAGGATTTGTTGTCACAACTCAAGGCTTGTGGGGTTGATAAATCTAAGGAGGAGAAAAATAATGGTTATTTCCATTCTCTCCAAACTTGGTCCAGAATACTTAGTGTTTTTATCCACATTTCATTCAGTTAGGCTTGCCTCTAGAGCCACCTGGAAAATTCCCTCTCTTGAGGTCTTTATCGAGTCTCTGACACAAGAGCAGAACAAGCTCATCAATATGGGAAAAATCAAAGGCCCAAAGGTGCATGCACTTACTGTGAAATATGGTAGTGGTCATCAAAATCATAAATCTAAAGACAAATCCAAAAGGAAATCACATGCAAATACAAATAAGGAAGGGTACTCAAAACCCTTCAAAGATGCCTTTGGATACACAGGTGAAAAGTGAAGAAAAGGGGAGAAATGCACTCACTACCATAAAGGATTCCATCCATAATCTGAATGTATGTAGAAACAGATAGATCAAATGTCCAAAATAATTCAATAGAAAAACCTTGGATATCACATCCCTGATGGTGCCAATAAGAGGAAGCCAGAAGATCAGAATCCCAAGAAAGACAATTCTATCCATGCTTTGATTGCCATCAACTCCTCTCCTGATGCTTGGATTGTAGATTCAATAGCATCAAACCACATGGAAGACACAAAATAATTTTACTCTTCATTGGATGCATGCAAAGGTCCTCCTATTATGATGTGGGAAAACTCTCCATTCGAATTCACTGGGAAAGGAAGAGTTGAACTCACAAACAAAAGCTTCGAGAATGTGCTACACGTTCCCAAACTTTATTTCAATCTTCTCTCTATGTATCAGATGAAAAAATAGGGCACCAGAAATAAATTTATATTCACACCTGATGCATTGAATATCTATGACATGCAAACCAATTCCAAGGTTGTTATCATTGAGGTAAATCATTAATCTAGACTCTACACATTTTCTAAATTTATTGAGCTAGATTTTTCATTACTGCTTACCCATGCTAATGAAAGCAGTAGGATATGGCATGAAAGGTTCGGTCATTTAAATTTTAGATATATGCAATAAATTAGAAAGAAGGGAATGGTTGATGGTCTATTTGAAATCCACTTCTCCAAAGGAATTTGTGAGGGATGTGTTCTTGGAAAACACCCTCAAGAAAAATTTGACAAAGGAAAGACTCAGAAGGATTCCTCTTTAGATCTGATCCATAGTGATCTAATGGGCCCTTTTCTGCATCCATAAATTAGTAAATCAAGGTACATTCTCATTTTTGTTGATGATTTCTCACGCTTCACATGGAATTTCCTTCTTAGGTAAAAGTCAGAGGTCTTTCAACACCTTGAAGATTTCAAATCCCTTGTTGAAACACATTCAGGAAAGAAGATCAAATCCCTCTAAAAATATAATGGGGGGGAGTATGTCAACCATGTTATACAAAATATTTTTCTTGAGGTCGGGATTCAGTTGTAGCACACAGTTTCCTATACTCTGCAGGAAAACAAAGTTGTTGAGCGAAAAAATATATCTCTAAACGAGATGGCATCTTGCATGCTACATGCAAAGTCATTTCCATAGATATTATGACATGAAGCACTTAATTGTGAAACCTACATCCAAAATATATATCCCCATATATCTTTTAAGGATAAGACCCCCTATGAGGCTTGGAGTGACCTCAAACCAGAAGTGACCCACTTTTTTATATTTGGTTCTCGTGCATGGGCCATGATTCCCTCTGAGAAGAGGAAGGCACCTGATCCATGGAGAACAATGTATATTTGTTGGATACCCTAATGGTGTGAATGGATATAGACTCATTGAGAATAGTGTCCAATTCAAGGAAAGTATCCTGCATGTACCTTAGCAACCGCATGTAGACATTTTTGTTCTTCCACCTGTCAGAGATGATGAGCATGCACATGCCGACTCTAATTCAGATGAGAGTTATGATTCCGAGGATTCATATGATCGAGATACCGAGTCAGTACAATTATATGTAGAGTCATTGCATGAAGATGCAAATGCATATCCAGAGCAGAGGCCCAAGTGAGCCAAGACTACTCTTCGAGATGCATGAGATCTTGTTTTGGATCTAGTTGATACTAGGAGGACTTGATATGATTTTGAGGATCCTCCTATTGCACTCACTTCCACTGAACCAATGCCACCCATGAATTTTTTCTTTGTTCAGTCTTCAGATCCACAGTCCTATGGAGAGGCTACTAGAAATCCCTTTTGGGAATATGCCATGCAAGAGGAGTAAAAATCCCTCCTCGAGAACCAGACTTGGGATGTAGTTCCCCTTCCTTCAAGAAGGAAACTTATCAGGTGAATATGGGTCTATACAATCAAGAGCATAGTGGATGGATAGGTTAGCAGATACAAAGAAATGCTAGTTTCCAAAGGATTTCAGGATGTGTACGACATTGTCTATGATGAGACCTTTTCTCTAGTAGCGAAGATGGATTCCATACATTTGGCACTTGCAATTACGACATCCAAGGGATGAGAATTCCATCATATGAACGTGAAGGATGCATTTCTTCACATCGATCTCCCTAAGGAGATATATATGGAGAATTCCCAGGGATTTTTGCATGATTCATATTTTGTTTTTCGACTAAAGAAATATATTAATGGCCTCAAGCAGGCCCCGAGGGCATGGTATGCCAAGATGGAATCCTACATATTCTCACAAAAGTTTGTACAGTGTAAGTTAGACCTGAATGTTTATATGCTCAGGACGGTTGATTCAATTCTACTCCTAGTTTTTTATGTTGATGATTTGTTTATCATCGGTTTCTCGACTTCAATGATTGTTGTATTCAAGAGGATTTTGCATGACACATTCTTGATGACAGACATGGGTCCGCTACATTTCTTCCTTGGACTCGAGATCAATCAGGATGCATCAAGCACCAAACTATATCGGGCCAAGTATGCACGCGATCTCCTTGAGAGATTTCACATGACAGACTGCAAGTCTGCCCCGACTCCTTTCCTATCAGGAGTCATACTTGAGGATGGAGGGGACACTCCACTAGTAGACAACACACTATACATACAACTAATGGGGAGCTTGTTGTATTTCACACACTCCATACTAGACCTATCCTATGTAGTTGGATCAGTCTCTAGGTTCATGTAGGAGCCGCATGAGCTACATTGGAAGGTTCCAAAGCGTATCATTCGATACGTACAAGGCATCATCACCTTTGGGATTCACTATGTAGCATACTCTACATTGTAACTCATCAGGTTCAATGATTCTGACTCGGTTGGTGATAGCATTGATGGCAAGTCCACATATGGTTACTCACTTAGTCTTAGTTCCGAGCCTATCTATTGGTTGAGCAAGAAGTAAGATGTTATTTCTCTATCTTCAACCAAGGCAGAGTAAAGAGGGGTAGTTAACATAACCATTCAGGCTGTGTGGCTATAACATTTTCTCACTGAGTTGGGAATTCAGTTTCATTGGTCGAACGTCATCTGGTGTGACAACCACAAAACTCTAAAGTTCTACAGAGATACATTTCAGAGGCAACAAACGAAGCACATCGAGATCCACGTGCACTACATTTAGGACTTAATACACGAGGGGATCATTGACCTCTAGTTCTATCCTTTAGCAGAACAAAATGTAGACATCTTCACCAAGACCTTCACTAAGAAGAAATTCCATTCTCTACGCAGTCGTCTTGGATTAAAGGGCACAGTTTCCTAACAACTGTTAGTTCTTCTTTTTACATACATTGTACTTTAAGGAGGGGGGGGGGGGTCCCATGAGTTTTTCCCTCTTTCATCGTTTATTTCAGTGTCTCTTTTGTATCTGGGTACCTAACATGTCCTCATTTCCGGAACCCAATCTTTATTTTCACCATAGAGATGTTCAAGGGGGGTGTTGGAGATACTTCATGTCACGCCCCTAGCCACAAACAGGCCGAGAAACGTCACAAAGTAAACATCTTTCTACTCTGATACCATTTTGTAAAATCCATGACACATCCATGTCGGTCCATGCTACTCCAGAAAACTAACATGCTCGAGTATACACATATATATATCTAATGCAATTTTAAGAAGACATAAACATTCTATATATACATTTTCTTGTGGAAGCAAAAATAACACGTACAAATTTTGTTAGACAATTGGATTAGGTTGATGGATAGTTGGTATGGGTTGTTGGTTTTCATTGATGTCAACTATTAGAGAGTGATATTGTAGATTGATGTCAACCCTTAGTGATTGATGTCAACCCTTGGAGAAAGTACGGTAGCGAATTCTAGTAGCACATAGGTTTGGATAATGGACTCAAGTTTTTTTGATGTAAAGATGAATCATTATTGTCTTGTCATGGTTGATAATAAGTACAAATGGATGAACTCCAAAGTGGTCCCCTTATGGTGAAATCCCTCACTAGAAGACGCTTTGCGGATTGAGTTATCCTAGAAGTATGGTTAGAGAACCCATGATTATTTGTGGAATAATGAGATGAATATTAGTGAATTTTTCAGTGAAACTATCCTATATGGATAGTTATTTTCATTCCATTTCCTATGGTATGTGGAATCTTACATAACTCCTCACGGTTAGAGAGTTATGGCCATGAGAAGTTGGAGAACCCGGGTTTGGGTAATGGACACAAGTTTGTTTGATGAATAACGGTATGAGTTTTGATATATTTTTAGGTAATACTATTCTATATGGATAGTAAATGTCATTCCATTTCTATTGGTATGTGGAATGTCACATAACTCCTCACGGTTTGAGAGTTATGGCATTACGAAGTTGGAGGACCCTCATATGTCATCTAGACGCCCCAAAAGGTCAAAGTAGTCAAAGTGGTTTAAGAGATTTTAAAAGGTAAATAATAAAGTGAAGTGTTGAGTGTATTATAATTCAAAGTGAATACAAAATAAATTATTTCAATAATAAATTTAATGGAGAAATTAGAAGTGGGTTAACCCTAAAATAAGGAAAGTGGGCAAAGTGACCTAGAAGATGTTTTTAAGGAAGCTACTTGGAGAGTATAAATAAGATGCAAGGCACTCTCATTTTACATCACACTTGAGAATATTGAATACCTATAGGTTTCTGAGGTAACCATAGGATATCTAAGACAAATTTCTGAGGGAAGGTGAAGAAAAGAAGGCCGAAATTCAATGAAGGATAAATTCTTTTGATGATGCTTTCTAAGGTATGTTATTTATAGGTCATCTCACCATTTTCACAATATTTTTTTTTATAAAATGATTCAGACCGTGAAACTTCTATTTCATTGAGGAAACATATCCAAGTATTTGTGGTAAAAAAATCAGCTTGTCGGTCATTGCATTTTTGGATTTACACTCCGTGGAAAATATGGTTTGTGGCTAGTCTTGAAACTAGTCTAAAACAGGTGTTTCGGGTAAAACGTCATAACTTCTTCATAACAGATAAAAATTTAGTAATACCAAATGTGTAGGTTAGAGTAAAGTCTATAGTATGTTGTGTAATATTTTCAGATTGATTCAACAAATATTTTGTGCGGGGCATGCTCTACAAGGTCGATCTCTAGAATAAGCCAGAATTTAGCAAGGTATGCCATTCTTGCTATAACTCCTTTTCTGATAGGTTCCAAGTAGTGAAACCTAGAGGAATTGGTTAAAACAGGCTGAAGAACATTATGTATCAGTTTTAGATCTTTATTCATTACAGGTACAAAGTTATGACTATTTCAAGTTAAGGTTGTTGACTAATCCAAAACTAGACATGTGAGACTAAAGAAACTTTGATGAAAATGCTAGTCTCTTGTTGTTAAAGTTAAGGAAGGTTTGAAGGAATGTGATAATATACACTAGGTCTATTACAGATTTACAAATCATATTTGGATGATGAAATTGATGAGGGCTTTTGGTTAAGGTACATGTTGGGTACATGGTTGAGACAAGTAGTTGATGAAGTGGCACATACATGAGGTGTATAGTTGATGATGTTGGTACATATTGATGAGTCACAATTGATGAGTAGTTGATACATGATTGGTACGTACTTGGTACATGGTTGGAGGCACTTGTTAGTAGTATTGTTGACACATGGTTTATGGATGATGTAACATACTTGTATTATTAGAAGCACATATTGATCTTGGTGATGATTATGAGTTGTTGTGTTGTACTTGGTTGATGCACATCTTTGAGAGTTGTCTTGGTGATTGATCTTGGTGAGTATATCTTATTTGGTTGATAAATTGATGAGACAGGTTGTTTGGACAGGTTGTTGTGACAGGTTATTTGTACAGTTTTGGTGCATGGTTGATGCACTTGTTCATGATACAGGTTGAGGTATAGGTTGGTGCATGGTTGATGCACTTATTTATGTTACAGGTTGATTACAGGTTGAGGTATAGGTTGATGTATTTTTGATGCATGGTTCAGGTTATTGGTACAGGTTGTTTTCTACAAGTTGATTGGTACAGGTTTACAACAGTATATCTCACAATGATAGTGTGACAGTGGTTCCATAATTCTATGTGTACGTCAGGGTGGTTGGACGGGGCAAGGACAGGTGGTTGTAGCTACCTTCTAGTTGTAGCCAAAGAAAATAGGGGGCTGTAGCCTCCTTCTGGTTGTAGCCAGAGAATTGGGGAGTTGGAGCTTTCCTCAAGTTGTATCCTGAGAAACTAGGGGGTTGGAGCCTCCTTCCAGTTGCAGCTAGAAAACAAAGGAAGTTGGTGCTTCCAATGAATGTAATTATTCAAGACATATAATAAAAAGCATTCTGTGGTTTTCTCCCGCTTTGTGTTTCCATGTAAAAACTGGTGTATTGTGTATGTGTATGATTGTTCATTTGTTCATTGCTTATTTACTCTGCAGTTATTGGATGATAATGCTACATTGATATAACACTTGGATTATATGGTTAAAAATGATTATATTGCTCTATTATTGATTCATCCCCCTCTCAATAATCCAACAAATTTAACAGATGACTTGCGTTATGCTATCACATAGCATAAAGCAGAAATAATAGTAAAAGCATACATGCAATAATCACAGACAAAACCCATAAATATAACAACATATATACATACACAACATATAACCAAACTTGGAAATGATACTTATCTTTTAATTGAAGTACACCAACTACGTGCAAACCTTCCATGAACCTCCCAACCTGTTAAGAACCTGAATAGATATACACATATAATCACCACAAATATTGAATACACAATAGATCCATAGAGCAAGATAGAAGAAACCACACTTTATTATATCAAATCCTTAGGGTAGGGAAACACCATACAATGGATCATATTATGGAAGAGATCCTCTCTTGTTCACTTGCCTCTTCGAGGGGGCTTCTTCCTATTGAGCTACCACTCCAAATACAATACTTCTCTTCATGTCCCATTACATTTCTTGAACCCTTTTATATAGTGCTACCATCACCTAAGAACATTCTAGAGGAGGAATCTTCTAGAAGTAGAACCTTTTAAGAAGTCCTCTTAAATTTATTATATCTAAATACCCATTTATTATATCTAACTAACATAGTGGGCCTTATTTAATAATATAGTGTACCTAGTCCACCTTACATTGAATGGCCTCCACTATTATCACTATGGGCCCTCTGGGCCCCCCCACTACCTCTCTAGCTACCTTACATTCCATCCCCCTTATGAAAGCATTGTCCTCAATGCTTGATGTACAACCATATACCAGGGTCCCATGGATAAGTGTCAACCATAGTGCTGAAGTAGACTAGAGAACCAGGGTCCAATTGAGAAATGGTAGCCACCACGATGAAGTAGTCCAACCGCCATTGTAAACTAGGGTCCCATGCTCAATTGCTCATGTGAATCCCACATGGAAGATGTTAGCACCCAATAACAAACTGAAAATGATTCTCCCAATACTGACACCTATCATGTGGATCCAAATAATAATATCCATCCACATAGTGGGAGATGATCAAAGATGAATCTGGAAGGAACAATACCATTGTATAATATGCATGTTGGATGCTGGTAACTAGCTCTTGATGTGGGACATTGATGTTCTCTACAGAAGGTGGAGTAGAGTCATCAAATAAAATATGAAAGTGGTTGTCATCCCAGAAATGAAAACTATCCATATACCAATCATCACAATCGGCCTCAAAATCATACCAAACATATATTTCTTGATTATATTCATCTCTAATTTCCTCCATAAGAAATCTCTCCTACATGCTATCTAATGAATCTTGAATACTATGAAAACTATCATTGAGGCCATTTGCAAGGTCATGCAATCTAGCATCCAATGTGTCATACAATTGAGATTTGAATGCTTCAAGAATTTATTTGAGGGTTTGAGAGGAAATAGCCATATGAACACCCTATGAACTCTTCGGTCCTACAACCTTCACGAAAAAACCCAAAAATAGAACAATAACTTACGACAGAAAATCGTGGCTTTTTCTGGAAAACCCTAAAAAGCTGTTGAATTTAAAATGCTCATAACTTCTCTTCCCGGACTTCGTTTCCGCTGATTTGTTTTTTGAAATTGGGTGAAATTGTGAGAGGAACTCGGATCTGTAATTTGTTTGGGCAAATTTGGCCTCCAACTGCTACATAAATAAAAAAATCGCGCTGTCGTCTGCAAAAAAATCCCTGAAAAATTGCAGATTTTAAAACTTCAATATCTTGGCTTCCCGGACTCCGTTTTAGACGATTTTTTTTTTTAACTTGGGTGTTTTTCTGAGAGAAACTCAGATCTACAACTTGTTTCTGCAAATTTTTCATATAAATATACCGAAAATTTCTGGAATGTCGCGGCCCTCTTTTTTTTCTCTGAATTTTTTTTTGGCAAAAATAAAAAATATTTGCCCACAATGTCTGCCAAGGAAAGTGCTCTGATACCACTTGTTAAGAACCTGAATAGATATAAAAATATAATCACCACAAATACTAAATACACAATAGATCCACAGAGCAAGATAGAAAAAACCACACTTTATTATATCAAACCCTTTGGGTAGGGCAACACCATACAACAGATCCTATTATGGAAGAGATCCTCTCTTGTTCACTTGCCTCTTCAAGGGGGCTTCCTCCTATTGAGATACCGCTCCAAATACAATACTTCTTTTCGTGTCCCATTACATTTCTTGAACCCCTTTATATAGTGCTACCATCACCTAAGAACATTCTAGAGGAGAAATCTTCTAGAAGTAGAACCTTCTAAGAAGTCCTCTTACATTTATTATATCTAACTACCCATTTATTATATCTAAATACCATAGTGGGCCTTATTTAATAATATAGTGGACCTAGTCCACCTTACATTGAATGGCCTCCACTATTATCACTATGGGACCTCTGGGCCCCCCCACTACCTCTCTAGCTACCTTACACAACCTTAGACCATGTTGCTCATCACTCTCAGCAGTGGGTCACCCCCGAGCTGGGACTAAAATCCACCGGGAAAGGGATTCCTAGGCTAGGCAGGGACAACAGGAAGTTGCACAATACAATAGGAAGGATTTCCTCCAAGGATCCACTTATGCCCATAGCTCATAGACTCTCATTCCCCACATTCCTGTCCCACCACGGGAGTGTACACCTTTACTGTCACATAGTCCATCGACTGCTACACCTCACTTTCTAGGGCTTCAACAACATGTTGGATCAAGAATTCTCAGAGCTCTGTAGCTGCTACTGGACTTCCTCCAGGAGAGCTCACTTCCTCAACACACTCTCTCACCTAGAAAGAGTTTCTCACAGGTATGAAAACATCCTTCTTCACTCTCTCTTCTCAACACATGGGCATCGTGATGGCAGAAACAGTAACTGGACATGGGGAACTCTGCTGAAAGGAAAATACGTAGGCAACCCATAGGTACAGGTAGAGTGAGGGCATCAATTCGATCTTTTCACAGGGGTTTGGGGTGTTTTAGGAATTCAACAATGGCGTTCCATCGTTACTATGTCCTTGTTGGGTATGCTGGTCAATCCAGGTAATGGATGGTGAGCTTGGTCCAAATGGTGAGAATGGTTAGAATGTTGAGAGTGTCTAAACGATGAGAATGGTCAGAATCCCCCTAGAGTCGTGAGGACACCCCCCCATAAATATACATGGGTTTTGGATGACACTTGGCTCCCTCTAGGAGCACATTCCCCCCACTTGGAACTTGTTCCTCTCCCTAAAGGAACTTAGGATAAATTAATATCCTCTTTACATATTTTTAGAATTATAATATATTATTATATTATATCCTAAGCTTATCCCTTCTTTCCTAGAATCACATTGTTAGAATATAATGGATGTGCTCGTTTTACCATTGACAATATCTCTATTGTCACCCAACCATAGGCCGAAGCCACCCTCCAAGCACCTTAACCTTGACAAAGAATCACCCTGGAAGCAAACCCTAGGCTAGATAGACAAACAAAGGATAGCGCACCTTTCCCCAAGGATAGCTCACCAACAAGAGTTGATCAGATAATCCAAACCCTAGCCAAGAGATATTCCAAGCGTAACTGCTAGATGCAACAGCTACAACGACAACTCTCCTCCAAACCTGCGCAGAAACTGGGCAACTGCAGTGCGCACAAGTCTTGATCTGCAATTCTGAGATTGCCTACCAGAATGAGAACTAGCCTCCTGTATTTATACTAATTATGGCTAACTACCTGGACCGACTTCTCATTCTGGGTATCTTTCTGTTCAGTATATATTATTATTTATGGATTACTTCTTCTCTTAGAGGCTAATAACCTAATATAAATTATCTTCTTGAGATGACAAGTCTTCTATGGTTTTTAGCCAACTCATTAGGGTTTCTTCTTGCTTCCCGGAGTATTCTATCCTTGTCAGGTTTACACATGGAGGTAAATACCTCCCACAACTACTATAATATCAACACTCCCTCCTAGATAGGGAGGTATTACAGGTAATGTTCTTGAGCACAAAAACATACCATTCATTCGGTAACATCAACATAGTTGTATAGACTAGATCATGACTAGATCATGAGCACCATCATCATCATCTGTGTCATCAGCTGCATCATCTCTCAAAACCATACTCTATCTGAGTAATCAGACATGATTCTCACTCCACAGAGTGATACAAGAACCATTCTTCTAATCTAGAAGAGTAAATGCCTTGAACCATTTTTCGTCTGGGAAATCTTTGTCCTTTGATTATCCATCTAACTGATAATCATTTCCAATATTGTTGATAGTCTTTAAGGCAATCAAAACAAAATAGAACACAACTGTGTCTATCCATAGTAGTACATAACTACAATCTAGTGGTACACTACCACACCAAGTAACACACAAGTACTTGATCAACAATGTATAGTCACGAACAATGGAACACATCCACCACAGTAGTATACATATATTGTCATACAGTATTCATAACAATCATCTGATATCAACCTGCACATAAACAATGTTATGATATAAACTAAGTCATCTGGGCCAATCTTTCACTCACATCTGTGAGATCTGAAAGAATATCTTCCCTCAGAGTAGAACAACGAGATATCTGGACTATTCTTCTCAAGCAAGGAAGAATAACTGTCATGTCTTCTGAACCTGGACCATTCCCCACCCTGGGCCATTCTTCCTACACTAATCAAAGTGCACCTTGGAGAGAATGTATAAACCCTAAGGAATGTCTGTCCTTGATTTTTGAGCCTGGACCATTCCCCACCCTGGGCCATTCCTTCTACACCAATAAAAGTGCACCTTGAAGAGAATGTATAAACCCTAAAGAATGATTGTTCAGACCATTTCCTCTATTAACCACAAGAGGAAAAGATTGTCCTGTACCAACCTCCAAAACAGACCATTCCTCATGTTAACCACAATGAGAAATCACTGTCCGGTGAGGCAGGCCAGTCTTCTTGAGTAACCCTCAAGAAGTGAGACTACCCTAGACCGCTCCCCATGTTAACCACAATGGGAAGTCATTGTCTATGATACATCAACAATCTGGACCATTTCCCATGTTAACCACAATGGGAAATCATTGTCTGTCAGAAATATTAATCCACTTTCCGAACAGGAAAGAATCTGTCCAAGATGGACTATTTTTCAATCTTGAAAATGAATTTCCTCTATTATCTCTCCAAGAAACTCTTTGAGGTTGTAAGTCAAAGATGCTTGGTAACTTAAAGTAAAATTGTTTTTGTGTTTTTGTATGTGTGGCTCAATGGGATAAATCAACTTTAATGGATTGACATTAGGATAATCTACAGTATACAATCAATAATGACAATGCTTTCAAATATTAATGATCAGACAAATAACTTAGACTATTGTGAAGAAATCAATGCTTATAAACCAGATACACAATGATGAGTTTAATAAACAATGAAAATAACTATTAATCAAGCTATGAATTGACTAATGAGATGAAAATCATTAGAAGTTAAGACAACTTGAATAAGAGTACATAAAATAAGGTAATGGATGAAGGTCTGACATCAAAAGTGAAAGAAGACTATGATTGTATATATAAATGAAAAATTGTACAATAACATAAGGCCCCTTGTATCCAAAATCGAACCCCCATTACTTTGAAAGCATAGGCTTTATAGCCTTTACATCATAATCTAAGATCCTATCAAAGAGGATCTTAAATACTAAGAATAGTATTAATCAAAACAGTTTACAAGAAAGTAGGATCAAATTCTATCTTAAGGCGTCAAACCCTTATCATAATCTCGTCTTCAACATCTTCAATCATCTTCAACAGTCTTCAAGGAGCTGACAAGGTAACTCAAAATCCTTCCTTGACAGCTGGGCAAATCTTTAACCAAAATTGGATAACCTTTGACCCTATTATCCTTTGTATAAGCCTCAAAACTTTGAAGAAGAAGGTAATCTTTATCCATTTTAATCTTATCATTCATTTGGAACCTTCCTCAAATGATTTGGTAGCGAAAATATTCAATCTGAGCAAAAATACTATCATTCTTCCTGTGTCTGCACTTTCGGCAACTCCTTTGTCCTGAAAAATGCAAGTTAGCTGTCAAAAGCCTTGATTTTCGACAACTAACTGTGTTATTATGTCGACTATGCTGCCGAAAAACTTGGAAATATTCCTCTCAAATATTCACCTATATCTCTTATATAAAAAAACATTTTGGAAAACTAAGAGATGTTTTTGAATATTGTTTTGTTTTGAGAAAAAACCTCTCTCAGTTCTTGGATATTCATTTTCATTTTCCCAGGATCTTCATTTCAAAAACATGTGTCAAACAGGGAAATTCTGAGATCTGCAAATTAGGGCTTAGAGAAGAATTTTATTCTCCCAATATATGGAACCTGTAGGAAAACTGAGAGAGGTTATTGTTATTTGAGGTGTTAGTAACAAAAACCTCTGCCTGTTTCTCAAAATGATTCTCCAGTCGCTTAGAATCATCATTTGAAAATGATGATTCAACATATTAAAAACAAACTCTTATGCACTTTCAGCGACTCATTTGTCCTTGAAAATCTGATTTAGCTACCGAAAGCCCTAACTTTCGACAACTCACAACACTATAAAATTACCATTTAGCCGTCGAAAGCTAAAATTTACTTTGGGTCTATTTTATGAGGTGAAATCCTCATTTTATTGAATTGATATGATTATAAGCCTTTCTCAAAGACTTCATGACTTTCAAACCTGAAAATAAATCTTCTACCTAATGCTCCTCTTATCATGTGATTTGGAAATAATTTACCAGTACATTTTGAGCGCTAACATCTGGCTCCAACTAGGATGGAGACCTCCTTGTGAAGTTTCCAAGAACCTAGTAGTTCCAGTCGCCTTTACCATTGGGCATGTAGTCATCTAGCCTTTAGAACTGATCCCCCATAACCTGTAGCCAGCATGTAACCTGCATGTAGCCTGCCTGCTTATTCAACAACCAATAACTAGAAGAATCTACTTGCTCAGATGAAGAGCTTATTTTCTTATCTGCTCCTACTCCTAACCATAAAAACTGGCTCATCATGTGACATCATGCTTCCAATGAAGCCATGATAACATCAGACTAATTACAAGAATCCTTTGTATGCATATAAATTTCAGAGAACATTTCATGTCTTGCAACAAAATTTCAACTTGCATAGCATACTTACAATCATCATTTGCCTTGGTTCCAAAGATTGCACGATTGAAGACTTTTGAAAAACATAACTCCATATAAACGGCTACCAGATCATAGAAAGAAGTTAACTCTACTTGTTGCTCAAGCCTTTCTTCAACCTCTGATATATAGCTGCCATAAACTGGTTCCTGCAAATCTGAAAGTAGTTTTGAGCTGATTTGACTGCTAATCCATTCTTTTTCGATATCGTCTTCGTAGGTGATTTCAATTTTCTGTTCATGAGGTGTTATAAATAGAAGAGAAGACCTGAAATCTTCAGCCAGATTAAACTCATCATATTCAATGTCTTCTGCAAACATGGAATGGCTGATTACAACATGAAGTTGTTCCTTAGTGGGCAAAGAAAAAGGCCCGTTGAAATCAGATTCATAAATGTCATATATTGGCTGACTGCTGCTCAAGTCAACATTATTTGATGTAGAAATCCGCTCTTCTTCATCTACATACTTATCAAAAATAGGTGGACAGAAAACCTCTGTATCTTGCAAAGAAAGACAAGAAATGCTCGAATCCTTCTCTCCAATCACAGGTGAAAACATATCGTAGGCAACCTCTTAAAAACGTTTAGAAAAATCTTCTTCTCTAACTGTTCCTTCATGAAAATCAAAGGCAATAGGAGCAATAGAGATAAGGTCTGATGCATCTACAACTATGAAATTCTTATTTGTATCATGAAGATCTTCCTTAACAATATAATTTTCACCTTGACAAACAAAAGAAAAGACTACTTCTTGCTGAACTTACTTCTCAAATTCATCACAACAACCTTCAAAGAGACTTTCAACTGGAAATTCATCTTTACAAAACAAATGGAAAGCATAATGAAAACTTTCCAATGAGTGAATTCCTGAAGCTGGAAGAGATCTGCACCAATCAAGGGCAATCCCCTCTAATGAATACCTAAAAATCTTAATTTGAACGTCCTCATGTACAATTCCAAGCCAATGAATAAAATCATGAAAATCCAACAAGAGTTCAGCTGGCACTTCCCATTCTTCTCCTCGAAATATGGGAATACTATGTTCCCATTCATCTCTACTGGGTATTGGATGAGGGTAACCATAAATGCTTGAGAAATTGTAAAATGCATACCTCTTGTTCATTTCATACCAGTGAAGTCACCAACAAATTTCTGAACAATGGAGTCGCCATTGAATCCATCCTTCATGGAGTTTCCAGATAGATAATTACAACCAAGAAAATGTCCAGGCTTTGTCTATCATCAAAATTGGATCTATGTCATCTCCCAAGGAAGTTGAGCTTCAATCTTCTCTCCCCGACAAAGGCGCCAATTTGTTATCTCTACAAGAAACTCTTTGAGGTTGTAAGTCAAAGATGCTTGGCAACTTAAAGTAAAATTGTTTTTGTGTTTTTGTATGTGTGGATCAATGGGATAACTCAACCTTAATGGATTGACATTAGGATAATAAACAATATACAATCAAATATGGCAGTTCTTTCAAATATTAATGATCAAACAAATAGCTTTGACTATGGGTGAAGAAATCAGTGCTTATAAATCAAATACATAATGATGGGTTTAATAAACAATGCAAATAACTATTAATCAAGCTATGAACTGAATAATGAGATGAAATTCATTAGCAGTTAAGACAAATTGAATAAGAGTACATAAAAGAAGGTAATGGATGAAGGTCTGACATCGAAAGTGAAAGAAGCATGTGATTGTATATATATCTGAAAAATTGTACAATAGCATAAGGCCCCTTGTATCCAAAATCGAACCCCCATTAATTTGAAAGCATAGGCTTTATATCCTTTACATATTAATCTAATATCCTATCAAAGAGGATCTGAAATACTAAGAATAGTATTAATCAAAACAGTTTACAAGAAAGTAGGATCAAATCCTATCTTAAGGGATCAAACCCTTATCATAATATCGTCTTCAACATCTTCAGTCATCTTCAATAGTCTTCAAGGAGATGATAAGGTAACTCAGAATCCTTCCTTGACATTTGGGCAAATATTTAACCAAAATTGGATAACCTTTGACCCTATTATCCTTTGTATAAGCCTCAAAACTTTGAAGAAGAGGGTAATCTTTATCCATTTTAATCTTATCATTCATTTGGAACCTTTCTTAAATGATTTGGCAGAGAAAATATTTGATCTAAGAAAAAATACTATCATTCTGCCTGTTTTTTTGCTTTCAACATCTCCTTTGTCCTGAAAAATGCAAGTTAGTTGTCAAAAGCCCTGATTTTCGATAGCTAACTGTGTGTTATTATGCCGATTATGCTGTCGAAAAACCTGGAAATATGCCTCTCAAATATTCACCTATATCTCTCAAATAAAAACATATTTTGGAAAACTGAGCGAGGTTTTTGAATAATGGTTTGTTATGAGAAAAAACCTCTCTTAGTTCTTGGATATTCATTTTCATTTGCCTGGGATCTTCATTTCAAAAACATGTTTCAAACAAAGAAATCCTGATATCCGAAAATTAGGGCTTAGAGATGAATTTGATTATCCCAATATATGAAACCTGTAGGAAAATTGAGAGAGTTTATTGTTCTTTTAGGTGTTAGTAACAAAATACTCCACCCGTTTCTCAAAATGATTCTCCAATCACTCAGAATCATCATTTGAAAATGATGACTCAGCATAGTAAAAACAGACTCTTCTGCACTTTCGACGACTCATTTGTCTTTGAAAATCTGATTTAGCTGCTGAAAACCCTAAATTTCGGTAGATCACAACACTGTAAAATTACCATTTAGCCGCTGAAAGATAAAATTTACTTTTGGTCTATTTTATGAGGTGAAATCCTCATTTTATTGAATTGATATGATTATAAGCCTTTCTCAAAGACTTCATGACTTTCAAACCTAAAAATAAATCTTCTACCTAATGCTCCTCTTATCATTTGATTTGGAAATAATTTACCAGTACATTTTGAGCGCTAACATCCTCAATAATATTTTCATTGCTCCCTCCCAACCTGGGAGTCATCTCTTCCTTTTTCAATAAGGAAGTCATCTCCACAAGCTCGATCTTGAGTACGCAAACTCTTTCATCTTGGATAGAAGATTTACCAAAAATGTCTGCTTATCTGTTCATCTGTGGAGATATGTATTGGAGAACCACTTTCTCCTTTCTGGACTTCATCAAAGATAATGTAATGCTTGATTTCAAATGTACTTTAGTCTGGAACACTGATTTTCTGTGAAGGCTTCATGTACAATAGAGTATATCATTGTTGGAAAACTGGAACATATCCATGTGGCACTTCTTCTATCATCAAGAGATCTGATCTACTGAGTAATCATATTGATACACTATCTCTGTTATAGAAAATATTCACCATGCTTCTGTTGTGCACTGGAGGTTCTCTACCAAGTTATCTTCTTCCATCTGCATACAAGGGTCTATGCCTCAAAGTCTTGAGGTTTCTCTTTATTCAATTTCTCTGGAGAACATTATTTACATTCATCTAATGTAGAACTCCAACCCATGGATATTGCGGATGATATAATGACTCATGTAAAGGGATGTCTATTTTACTGAAACAAGTAATCATCATAGTCTTCTCTCTCCATATGGGAGAACCCATAGTTCTAGATCTTGAAATGCTTGCATATATACACTGTTCTTCACCACAAATTTCAGTTGATTTCTTTTAGTGAGTTCATATCAGGCTGGTAATCTTGTGATTCTTAATACAATGACTGGTTATTCTGTCTTCTCTTTATTTCTTGGAATCTTCATGTTCTTCCTGATGTGTTTCTTTAGTTCTTGGGTCCATGGAGTTTCTTATAGATTCCATGTCCTAAAGATTCCATTTCTTTCTTTCATCATAGGATCATAAATGTGGATGGACAACCAGGGATACTTTAAGGCTTCTCTTCGAACAAGACTTCTTCTGAGGTTGAACTGGACGCGTACTATCTTTCATGGCTGCTACCATGGATATATACTTCATCATATTCAATGGATCATACGATTAACTCCCTCCTAATTCTTGCTTCATGTATGAGTGCATATAATTGACTCCCTTCATCTAACATAGTCCACACTTCTGTCTGCATCCTTATTGTCTTCTGCAATATATAATTGGCTCTCTTTGTCTAACAAAGTCCACGCTTCCGTCTTGTTGTCTTCTACAAAACGTCATAAGTCTTTCTCTAATTTCTTCTTGATTGTTGACTTCTTTCTGTCTTTGCTTCTTCTAAGTCTCTTCATGATTGATTCAACTTATCTTGTAATCACTTCCACATGATTTGTTTGACGTATTTCATGATATCAGTCCTTATCTTGTTGTTCTTCCATAGGTATAGTTCTTCTTGGAACACATTATCTTCCAAGAGATAGATATACAATATATGTACAGAGATGATGAAAACAAGATATGTATAGAGATGATACAAACAAGATATGTACAGAGACGATGCAAAAAAGATATGTACAAGAACTAAGAAGAGTATTGTTACCTTCAAAAGAAGAAGTCTCTTTTGTCATGCTTAGTATTCTTTGTAGGTTCCTTTTATTCAGCAACTAATGCTTTGTGTTTCTCCTTCCTTTTCTTTAGCTCGGGACAATGATTCTTGTAGTGGCCATACTTTCGACAGTTAAAGCATTGTAATTCTGAAATGTCTTTCTCTTGATTTGGCTTCCTCCTTGAACCAAACTTCCTTTTGTTCCTGAAATTCTTGAATCTTTCCGTGAAGGCTTGAGCATCGTACTTCTTTTGGGGTTTCTCTTTTGAACTGATCCTTGATTCTTCTTGAGCACAACAAGTCCAAAGTTCTTCAAATGTCGAATACTCCTTCCTTGTGTTCATGCTTGTGGAAAATGCATCCCACATCTTGGGAAGACCATTGAGTACTATGTTTACCAATTCCTTCTCTGAAGTGATCTCTTCAATAGATTGTAGTTGATATATTAACTAGGAGATCCTCACAAAGTATGATGTTATGCTGTCATCATCATTCATCTTCATGTCACAGAGCTCATTCTCTAGACTCATAACTTGTCCAATGTTTCTGATCGAGAAAAGATTTGTTAGGGCATCGTACATCTTCTTTGATGAGTCAATATGAGAGATGTAGGGTATCAAGTGGTCTTTTATGGATTCCACTATGATACTCATGGCATTTATGTCACCGTCTTTGAACTTCTCCATAACTACAATGTTCTGTGGTTCCTTCTCTTTTCCTTCTCAAACTCTGGTTCCACGGTTCCTTCTCTTTTCCCTCTCAAACTCTGGTTCCATGATCTTTCCTTTTACGATATCCAACATTTTATTATTGGCAAGGATGAGGTCAATCATTGTCTTCCACGCTCTAAAGTTAGAGGCTCCATCTAACTTTTTCTCTGACTTCATAGAATAAGTCATGGTTTCTTTGACTTGGTCAAACCCTAGATTTGACCACAAACTCAAACTTGACGTCTTAGCTTGCTGAGAGTACCAGGAGATGTGCTAGGCTAGGGCACACTAATCTGCCCAAAGATTAGTTCAATCCATTCACTTAAGGTGCCTCAACAAGAGGGTTAGGTTTCTGTAACTACACCTACTAGTAACCCTAGCGGTAGTGCTTTGGTGACTTCTCCTTCTAAGAAACCCTAGTGGTAGTTCTTCAACGAGCTTAATATCCTTTTGGCTATGTTTCCTTCTAGCGGTTAGATTGAATGAAGGAGGTGTGGGCCCATAACCTATTAGAATATAATGGATGTGCTCGATTTACCATTGACAATATCTCTATTGTCACCCAACCATAGGCCAAAGCCACCCTCCGAGCACCTTAACCTTGACAGGCAAAGCAAACCCTAGGCTATATAGCCAAACAAAGGGTAGCGCACCTTTCCCCAAGGATAACACACCAATAAGAGCTGATCAGATAATCCAAACCCTAGCCAAGAGATATTCCAAGCGTAACTTCTAGCTACAACAACTCTACTCCAAACCTGCGCAGAAACTGGGCAACTGCAGTGTGCACAAGTGTTTCTCTACCATTCTAAGACTGCTTGCCAGAATGAGAATTGGCCTCATGTATTTATACTAATTCTGGCTAAGTGTCTGGGCCAACTTCTCATTCTAGGTATCTATCTGTTTAGTATATATTATTATTTATGGCCGACTTCTTCTCTTGGAGGCTAATAACCTAATATAAATTATCTTCTTGAGCCGACAAGTCTTCTAGGGTTTTTAGCCAACTCATTAGGGTTTCTTCTTGCTTCCCGGAGTATTCTATCCTCATCAGGTTTACACATGGAGGTAAATACCTCCCGCAACTACCATAATATAAACACACATCCCCATCCATTTCCCTACCCAATGGAGTTTAGTCCCCCATAAATCTTTCTGCATGGTCGGTCTACACGCAACGATGTATTTTTTTATTAATAATATGCATAATTACATATACAAAATCAAGCCTACTGGCCTTAGCATCTAGGCTCTCCATCCTAATAAAAACATAAGTCTACCAGCTTATAATTACTTGGATCACCAGCCTACAAAACATCATTACATTCATAATTACAACCGGGGCTCGAGCTTGGGGTATTACAATCCCCTCCCCTTATTTTGGCACTGTTCTCAGTGCAACTCATTTACACAACATCAACAAGATTTTCAAAATCTTCAAAAAGATGCGGGTATTTTTTCTGCATAACATCTTCATGCTCCCATGTTGCATCCTCAGGTTCGTACCAGGTACATTGGACCTTTACAAGACTTATGGACCGATTCTGGAGCTGCTTGTCCTTCTGGTCCAATATGCGCACCGAGTGCACCTATAAAGCGCCTTCTTATTCCAACTGAATCACATTCCAATCAATCACATGATTAGCATCAGGTATATGTTTCTTGAGTAAGGAGACATGAAATACATTATGAATAGTTAAGCATGCAAGAAATGCAAACATATAAGCTATTGGTCCAATCCTTTCTAGAATTTCAAATGGTCCACAATAGCTGGTTACCAACCTGGAATAATTTCCCAACTTCAGGGAACTTCTGTTGGCTTTCACCTTCAAGAAAACATGACCACCCACTTTAAATTCCTTGTGAGTTATGTTCTTGTCAGCATAGTTTTTCTTCCTGTCTTGGGCATCCTTCGAATTCTATTTAATCTTAAGCATTTTCTCTTCTATTTTCTTGAGTGACTCTGGCCCAACCAATGCTCTATCAGTTGGGTTGTCCCAACTTACTGGGGTGTTGCACTTTCTGCCATAAAGTGCCTCAAATGGGCTCATATTCAGTGATGCTTGGTACCCATTGTTGTAAGAAAACTCTACCATGTGTAGGTAGTCTTCCCATATGGATGGTTTGTCCATCGCATACATTCTTAACATATCTTCTATCACTTGATTTACTCTTTCTGTTTGTCCATCAGAATCAGGATGATAAGTTGTGTTGAAGTTCAGGTTTGTTTTGAACCCCTTGAATAATCTTCTCCAAAACTTTCAGGTAAACTTTGGGTCTCTGTCAGACACAATTGTCTTGGGTATTCCATGCAAGCATGCTACTTCCCTCATATAAATATCTGCAACATTAATGTCCTTGTGAGTAGTATTTAATGGAATAAAATGGGTGGCTTTCATAAGCTTATCCACCACCACCATGATGGAATCATGTTGCTTGTTTGTTCTGGGTAATCTTGTGATGAAATCCATTGTCACCACTTCCCACTTCCAGTTATGGATGGGTAATGGTTGTAGCAACCAAGATGGGTGTCTATGCTCAGCTTTGACCCTTTGACACTCCATACATTTGGCAATGTACTCTACAATTTATTTCTTCATGCATGGACAATAGTAATGGCTCTTGAATGTTGCCACTGTTTTCTGATATACAGGGTGCCCAACATAAGGCACATTATGAATCTCTTTCAATATAATACTCCTTAATTCATGAGAACTAGGTACACAAATTATGTTCCTTTACAGGAGTATTCCATCAATTTCTAATATATAATCTTCTATTTTATGTAGCATCTTACCTTGCTGTAACTTTGTTACCATTTCCATGTACTGCAAATCTGCTTTTGTAGCCTCCAAAATTCTATCCTTGAGAACTGTCTAATACATGCTAATGGTTGTAGCATGCAGTTCATGCACTCTCCTGCTGAGTGCATCGACCACTTTGTTCTCCTCTCCTTTGATGTTCTTGATATCAAAGTCATATTCACAGAGGAATTCCAACCATCTACTCTGCCTAGAATTCAAGGTAGGTTGATGAAACAGGTACCTCAAAACCTTATGGTCTGTCCTCAATTCAAAACTCTTTCCCATGAAGAATTTCCTCCACTTGTTCAAAGCGTGCACTATGGATGCCAACTCCAAATCATGAGTGGCATATATCCTTTCATGCTCTTTGAATTTTATGGACTGGAAACATATCACAAATCCTTTCTGACTAAGGACTCCTCCTATTCCTTCTTTGCATGCATTTGTGAAAACCACAAAATCTTCATTCGGATCAACAATCTTCAGAATTAGAGCATTGGTTAACAATTGCTTCAATTGTTGGAAGCTCATTTCACATTCTGTTGTCCATTGAAACTTCTTCCCCTTCCTTTGCAAGGAAGTGATGGGATGATTTATTCTTGAAAACACTGCAATGAATATCCTATAGTAACCAACTAGACCCATGAAGGATCTGACTTCTGTCACATTTTTAGGTGTTGTCCACCCTTTAATGGCCTCAATATTTTTCAGGGTCCATTTCTATCCCTTCTTCAGATATGATATGCCCCAAATAGTGAATTATATTTTGATAAAATGAGCACTTATTCAATTTGGTAGACATTTGATTCTCTCTTAGCACTTGCAACACCATCTTCAAATAATGCTCATGTTCTTCTTCTGACTTGAAATATACAAGGATTTCATCCAAAAAGGAAATGAAAAACTTGTCTAAATATTCTCTAAAAACACCATTCATTAAGCACATGAAAACAACTGGTGCATTTGATAACCCAAATGGCACCACTGTGAACTCATAATGACCATACCTTGTGTTGAAGGTGATCTTTCTGATATCTTCCTCTTTAATCCTTACCTGATGGTATCTTGACCTGAGATCTATCTTTGAAAATATCCTTGCATCCTTCAACTGATCGAAGAGATCATCAATCCTTGGTAAAGGATACTTGTTCTTTATTGTTTATTTGTTCAACTGTCTAAAATCGATGCAAAATCTCAATGTCCCATCTTTCTTCTTCATGAACAAGACTAGGGCACCCCAAGGTGACACACTTGGGTGTATGTACCCCTTCTTTAAAAGTTATTCAAGTTGCATTTGAATTTCCTTAAGTTCTGGTGTACTCATTCTGTAAGGAGTCTTTGATACTGGAGCTTCTCTAGGCATTAAATTTATAGAGAAACCAATATCTCTCTTTGGGGGTAGTCCTGGTACCTCCTTGAACACATCTTCAAAATCTTCCAAGACTGCATGATCCTCCAGATTTTGCACCTTATCCTTAGATGCTTCCTCCATATGGGCTGCAAATATTTGACAACCCTTCTTGTAACACTTCTTCAGCTGTATTGCTGAGATTTCTCGGACAATAACTGCCCTGGGAATTCCTTGGAATGCTCTCCGATTTCCTTCCTCATCCAAGAAAGTAAATTCCTTGTTATGACAATCTAATATGGCATGGTGTTGGTCCAACCAATCCATACCAATTAGGAAATCAGATGATCCCAAAGGCACTATGTTCAAATCTTCCTTGGTACTTAGTCCATTCATGCCCATTGGACATGATTTAACCAACTCAACAACATTTCTCTTGGCTCTTGTAGCCAACTGCACCAGCCAAGATTTACCATGCTTTCTTCTTGGTAATTGAAATCTTTCCACTACCTCAAGATATATATAGCTATGAATAGCCCCTAAATCAATTAAAATAGTAAAGGTGTGGTTATTGATCCTACCTTCAACTTCAATCACGTGTGATTGAAACTCAACTTGCTTGTTGTCCAGGGTTGCATAGATCCTAGGTACTATTTTGCCCATGTCCTCCATTTTTTTTTGCTTACTGAATGCGGTGAACAACTATCACCTTGTCCTTTCTGTGAGGTAAATCCCTATACTTATGATCTCCTTTACAACCCCAACATTTCATAGGTCTCTGCCTTGGCCTTTTCCCACCTCCTTTAGCCATTCTGGGCTCTCTCAAAACTAGCTATCCTTGAGGACTATTTCTGAAAAATGGAGGCTTGTTCCCCTTCTGCCTCAGCTCCCTCTTAAACTTCCTCTTGTCTTCCCAATCTTTTTGGAAAGTAGGCTTTCCTTTTTGTTGATCATATAATAATTTTTCTCTCCTTATAGTTTCTTCCAGATTCTTGGGATCATCATATTGGATTTTATCGCTGATGAAAGATGGCACCCCACTCAGATATCTCTGGATCTTGACTAACTCATCCTTAATGAAAGGGACATACTTCAACAACTCTAGAAATATCCTCTCATATTCATCTATAGTCATGTTTCCCAGTTTAAGTTCAAAGAACTATTTCATCTTCTTGTCATAGTATCTATTGGCTAAGTACTTATTTTCAAAATGTTTCTTTAATTCCTTCCAAGTCACATTTTTCTCCTTGAGGCACTTTACTTACAACAACCGATCCCACCATATGGATGCCTTTCCTTTAAGTTGGTAGATGGAAATTCTTCCCTCTGCATGAAAAGAATAATTATGCAATTGGAAGTATTTCCTCATGCCAAGTAGCCATGTCTCAGCCTGTTCATATTTCTGGTGCTCTCCATCAAAAGTAGGAGGTTTGATCTTATTCATTTCACCCTTCAGTTCATCCACTTCAGACATCCTATGCTTTTTGGTAGGATATGGACTTGAACTATTGTGTGGCCTTTTTTTGGAATGCCTTTGGGAGTGTTGGTGATGTTTGTTACCACTTCTTTCTCTTCTTACCTCATCAGGGAACCCGTGGCTCCCTGATTTGATGGATCCACTTTCCTTATCAAACTTATTTTCAATTATTTCCAGGCTCCACATTAACTTCATATTGAAGTCTTCATGTTTTCGCTTGGCTTTCTTAAGCCTTTCGTTATCTGCCTTTCAAAATGTTAATGATTTTCATCATGCTCACGTATTTATCTATTCCTTCTCCATGTCCATTGGAGTTTTTTCCTGCAAATCCCAAAGGGACATCCATTCCTCTAACTTCATTCTCTGAACTATACACGTTCTATGCCTCCTCCATTTCTCTGCACTATGGAACAATTTGGTTCGATTATGAGAATTGTTAATTATGCAAAATGTGCAATCAACCGAATTTTGTTAGACTATTAGTCCTTAATAATTTTCTAGAATAACTTAAACAATTTGATTCAACATAAGAATATCTGAATCCATTTTCTGTGGGTCTTGGTCGATCAAGAATCCCCACAACTCTATCTTCAAGCCCTATTCTGTTCTACAATTCAGTTTTCGGCGCTAGCCCCCTTTTTCCTTCAGACCTTAATTAGCACGTGACCACAGATGTGACCAAGTGATAATAGTTGGGTGCTTATCCAGAGCCTTGAAACTTCGGGGCTCTAGAGCTTTGGAGGTTTCCATTTCCGCACATCACAAACATCACAGAAACTTGAACTGGCGAATTCACGAAGGACGGTGGATCTATGATCCACATTCTCTATTAAGATCTACGGTGGATAGGAGCTTCAGGACTCTAGGATTTAGTGGTTTTCAAAGCACATCATAACAAATCTCCCGGAGTGTCGAATTGGTGAACTCGTGAAGTGGGGTGGATCAACGGTCCAAGATTTCCCAGCATCCTACGACTAAAATTTACTATGGAACTCCGGGCTTTGGGAGTTACGGACTGTCCATACTCTCAATCCTTTCGGAGTGCCAAGTCTATGGACTACTGCATCTATTGCCAAGTGTCATTCCCCGATCAACGGTTGAGATTAACTTCGGCCCTCTGGGCTTCGGTCTTCAGGGCTCCAGGACTTCGGAGCTTCAGGGTTCTGGGACTTCGAAGGATTTCACATCTGCACACCCCAAAACTCCTGAATCGTGAATCTTTGAATTCTTCCATGTCACCGCCACTAAAGTCTTCAAGTCATGTCCCTTTGGTGCTATGGGACTTTGGGGATTTCTCTACTCAAATCTAACTGTAACACCTTTCCTCCGAAGTACCAAGTCTCTGGACTTCACGATCTGGTGCCACGTGTCTACTGGGGTCAAGTTATCATGTGCCCGGTCTAGTTAAATTCTTCGCTAAGGTTTTAATGACTTTAAGTATCATTAGGGGCCCCACTACCCATGCTCAAGAGGAGTTCCACGTGGTGGAATACTAGAAGTGGACATGTGGCCCAATCAGACGGGTGACACATGTCATGTTCTAACTGGAATTTAATTATTCCAAAGGTTCTTAAATCACTGACATGTGGCACACATCCCATGTGTCCACATCATCCTTGGTGGCGTCAGCAGGCCACGTCACTTCGGGACTTTGGGCTTTGAAATATTTTACACTTGCATTCCTCAAATATTTCGAACTTTGAATTTCCGAACTACTTTACCTTCTGGGGTCCACATGGTACAATTGTCAACAATTAAGGTGGTGTCACGTGGCATGTCTAGGAAGGGTCCACATCACCACTGGCGACATCATCATGTCGTGGAACTTCTATTCTTTGGATTTGGGGATTCAGGCTTTGAGACTTTTCACTCTAGCACACTCCAATTTTCCCAAACATCGAACTCCCGAACAAGCCAATTTGTCGACACGTGCCCATTTTTTATGAATGATATGGATTACCTTCAGACTTCAAGACTTTAGGAAGTTGCGCCTTAGCACACTTTGTTTCTCACAAACGCCCAACTCCTGAACTGATGTGATATCTACGGCTCACAATCCCTTGTGCATAGATATGACGGCTGAGATCTATTTTTCATCGTTGCGACTTACCTTCTGCTCTCGGCTTGATCTAATGGCTCTGATCTATCCTCGTTCGATCCAAAGGTCAAGCACTTATCCCTGGATCTATGGTGTAGATCCACTTCGGAACTTCGAAACTTTGGTCTTTGACCCCTTCTGCTCTATCACACATAAAATTCGTCGAAGTAGCGAAGTCTGAAGTATTTAGGGGTTAACTTTCCTGTACCTTTTCTAAATATGATGACGGTGAAGGGTCTTCCTTCTCCTGAATAGATCTTACAGCCCAAATTCAAACCTCGCAGACCAACACAATGGTTGTTGTGGATTCCTTCCTCTGTAATTTTTCTTGAACAACTATACTTCCTGAGATTCTGAACACAGTCCAATTGTTCACACGGTGACTTCCTAAAACTCAGGGATGCTCTGAACTTTGAATTTTGTCCGTTTCGAAAACAATTCACTCTAAAATCTTCGTTTCATTAACCATTACCATGGCCCATCCAAGATTAGTTTCAAAACCTTGTATCTGATACCAATTTTTCATGCCCCCAACCACCAACAGGTTGATCAACGTCATAGAGTAAACATCTTTCTTCTCTGATACCATTTTGTAACATCCCTAGCACACCCATGTCAGGCCATGCTACTCTAGAAAACTAACATGCTCGAGTATACACATATATATATCTAATGCAATTTTAACCAGGCATAAACATTCTATATATACATCTTCTTGCATAAGCGACAATAACACATACAAATTTAACAGATGAATTGCGTTTTTCTATCACATAGCATAGAGAGGAAATAACAGTAAAAGCATACATGCAGTAATCATAGACAAAACCCATAAATATAACAACGTATATAAACACACAACATATAACCAAACTTGGAAATGATACTTATCTTTTAATTGAAGTACACCAACTACGTGAAGACCTTCCACGAACCTCCCAGCCTTATACCACGTTTCCCGTCACTCTCAGCAGTGGGTCACCCCCGAGATGGGACTAAACTCCACCGGGCAAGGGATTCCTACGCTAGGCAGGGATAACAAAAAGTTTCACAGTACAACATGAAGTATTTCCTCCAAGGATCCACTTATGTTTGTAGCTCAAAAAATCTCATTCCCCACGTGCTTATCCCACCCCAGGAGTGTACACCTTCACTATCACACAGTCCATCAGCTACTACACCTCCCTTTCTAGGGCTTCAACAAGAGGTTGGATCGGTAATTATCAGAGCTCTGTAACTACTACTGGACTTCCTCCAGGAGAGCTCACTTCCTCAGCACACTCTCTCACCTGGAGAGAGATTCTCACAGGTCTAACAACCTGCTTCTTCACTCTCACTTCTCAACACACGGGCATGGTGATGGTAGCAACAAAAACTTGACGTGGGGAATGGTACTGACAGGACAATATGAAGGAAACCTTTAGGTACAATGAGGGTATCAATTTAGGCTCGTCGCAGGGGTTCGAGGTGTTTCATGAATTACACAATGGCGTTCCATGGTTATTGTGTGGTTGTTGGGTACGTTGGTCAATATGGGTAATGGATGGTGAGCCTGGTCCAAATGGTTAGAATGGTCAGAATGTTGAGAGTGTATGAATGGTGAGAATGGTCAGAATCCCCCCAAAGTTATGAGCAAGCCCCCCCATAAATCTACATGGGTTTTGGATGACACTTGGCTCCCTCTAGGAGCACATTCCCCCCACTTGGAACTCGTTCCTCTCCCTAAAGGAACTTAGGATAAATTAATATCCTCTTTAAAAATTTTAGAATAATAATATATTATTCTATTAGCTATTAAGCTTATCCCTTGTTTCCTAGACTCACAACCCCATCCCTTCCCCTACCCAGTGGAGTTTAGTCCCCCTTAACTCTTTCTTCTTGGTCTGTCTACACACATTGCTGTATTTTTTTATTAATAATATGCATAATTGCATATACAAAATTAGGCCCACTAGCCTTAGCATCTAGGCTCTCCAACCTAATAAACACATAAGTCTACCAGCTTATAATTACTTGTCTCACTAGCCTACAAAACATCATTACATTCATAATTACAATTGGGGATTGATCTTGGGGTATTACACTTCACACACACCTAGGAATTATTTTTCCTAAGGTTTTCCCTATTTTTACTAGTCATTATTCAGTCTCTTATAGTCCAGGGAGAATATTCTTTGCAGTTCACACTTCAGTTTGATCAGTTGAGTGGAGTCTAGATGCCACATTGGGATCATCACCATGCAACATTGGGATCATCTTCATATAATGCACATTTTCCTTGGGATTATCATTGTTGGGAACATGCCTATTTTGAGGAATTACCCAATTTTGGTAAGGAAAGTCCCAATTTTTGAGAAGAAAAAATGGTAGGAAAAGCAACACGTGCAAGGAAAATCCGCATGCAAAGGAGGAAAGCATGCAAGGCACGCAGGCAGGAAAACCTAACCATGTTAGGGTTAGGGTTTTGGTAAGATATTGTAACAACTAATAAGCTTTTAAAATAACATAAATAAGAACCTAGGAGGTGTAGGTCAGGGTTTGAAGTGGTTCTTATTGGTTCTGATTAGTTTGAATACTAGTTCATTTTGACTATTGTAGTTTTGATATAATTTTGTAAGTTGTTGAGTTGTAAAATAGCCAAGTAGGTCATACTTTGAGGGTTAGATCATAGGTTGAGGAGCCTGGTGTGATATATTCTACCTCACAGAGGTTCTTGAACCTTTTTCATGGTTGTATGACTGGATATGTAGTGCACGTAGTGCCATATTTTGCAGAAAACCTAATAAAAGAGTAGAGAAGCTAGATCTTTGGGGATGTAGCCTAGGAGGGGGTGAACCATGGTAAAACTTGTGTTATGTGTGTTATTTACTGCATGTTTACCTTCTTTCAGTAGTTATACCGAAAAAGGATGAATGAATGATTGAGTTAGATCTACTAGAATGCATGAATAGGATTAACAAATGAATGAATCTTAGGAATAATAGAGAGAATAATCATATCAAGGCCTGAAGAAGATCAAATATGATCCCAGATCCCCACTCCTTCCTAGACTACAAGCACTTGAGATAATTTGCATTCACCCACAGAACTATCTTGGGTGAAACTACTTGCACTCTTTGTACTATGTTTCCTTCTGGTTTACCAGGAGGACCAATAGTTTTAGAGGGTTTTGCTGGAAACCTGTTCAGATCTGAACCTGGGTCAGCCCAGGTAGATAGAGAGAGGGAGTAATAACCAACAAATGGTTATGTTTTCAACTGGAACTGCAAGGGATTGATTGGATGGGATCCGTAAAATAAGCATGCGAATAATGAAGTTATATAAAGGAATGTTCATACCATGTAATCCAATGAAGGAGGAGATCGAAAGATGGTTGAAGACAAAGTAATTTGAGTTTGTGCAAAAGGATAACAGAAACCCTAATATAACACCACACAAATATCTATAAAAATATGTGTTTAGCGACTTGCATGAGGTATTATTATGTGATTTCCCACATTTGTTGTAGGAGTGGCTATTGAGATTAAAATAAAACCACCCTACAAATCGAATCAAACAACTGGAGTGGAATCCTGTGGAGATCGCACAGTTACAAGAAGTTGACAACAAATTTATGCATGTAGTAGATTTATGGCTAGATAGTATTGTTGCAGGATTTATCACCGAATTTGCAGTAGATACCGCAAAGTTGTATAGTGCAGCAGAACAGGAGTTTCTAAAAGGACTAGAGGTAGGTATATCAGATCGTTGTATACTTCAATCAAGATTTTACTGTATAACAATAGTGTGATTACTATGGAATCAGATAGCTAAACTTCCCTTCGTGCATTGGGGAAGGGGGGAAGCACTCACAAGAGGTGGAAAAATGGAGGATGAAATGGATAAGGGAAAGAATAAGGAGGCCATGGACCCAATCATGATGGAGAAATATCAGATAAAGAAGATAATGGCACCATATGGAAAAAAGTGCAATGGAGTACCCTACCAATATAAGATGATTAATAACAAGAGAGACACAACTGATAGAGAGGGCTTGGCAAGTGATGAGGAAGAGGTATAGGATCTCCAGGCTATGGATCAGATTGAGGAAATCCTGCATGCAACATATGAAAGGAAGATAGGAGGTTCCAGGGAAGGAATAGAAGGAAGAAATCCAATCCAAATCAATGTCAGTGTGGAACCCATAACCCCATGTGAAATTAGTACACCAAAAAGAACACCACCATTTAGAAAACCAAATTTTAGTGGAAGAGAGAAAACAAAAGATACATACAAACAAGGAGCAACAACTGAAGGAGCCAGTTCAGGAAGTAACAGTCAAGTATCTACACTACATGAAGGTAGTAGTTCAACACAATTCAGGACGGAAGGACATGATACCATGATCAGGTTACCAAAAATTCAGGGAGAGGAATCTGAGGACCCTGAAAAGCACTTGTTCATCTGTGATAAGATCTGGGAAGCAAAGAAGATCACAGATGAGGATACAAAACTTGCACATTTAGATATCACGCTAAGAGACCACACACTGGATTGGTAAATGAGCCTAGTTGTAAACGACCCACCAGAAGTAACAAGGACTATTGTAGATGTGAAGAAGTTATTGATCAATGAATTCCATAATCCCAAATTAGAATATAGGTACATGAATGAGATGATTGAAATCAGGGAGAAACCAGGTGAGTTTGTTTTGGATATTGATCATAGGTTTAAGCGTCTCAAAGGTAATTTGAAGTATGTAATGACTTACATGCAACACCAACATCTCTTTGTGAATTCACTGCTACCACATTTTAAATGCCCATTGAGACAACAAAAGTTCCAAACTCAGGCAGAGGCTTTGTAGGAAGCCTTACAACTGGAAGAGAACCAACATCAGAAGACAGATCCATCAATAGATGAGATGAAGCATGATCTAAAGAAACTCACATTTCAACTTAACTAGAATAAGGGAAAAGATAAAAGAGAAGTTGTTTGGTGTACCACATGCAAGACAGAAGGACAACACAAGAATGAATGTCCAAATTCCGCGTTGTACATGGAAATAGGAGTACCAAACCCTTTGAAAACAGGGAGGACCATGGTGCAAGATTTGTAAGACACGTGGGAATGATCCATATCATTGTCCCATGATGCAGAAGTATCATACAATACCCAAGAGTTCATATTGTAATGTTTGCAAGTCGGTGGGTCATGATGATAAATATTGTAGAACAATGGAGTTGATGAGAGAAAGAACTTCAGATACTTATAGAGTGAAAGAAGAAATGATGAAAAGGAAAAATCAAATTTATTTCAACCAGGTACAACCTCCATATAATAATACACATCAGTAGTATAACATTGTTCATCTGCAATAAAACACTACACAACTATAGTATAACCACGTGCAGTATAGATAGGTACCTCAATACAATGCCCTGCAAGGAGATCGAGTTGGAAATAGAGGTGGAGGATGAGGTAGAGGAGGATTTGGAGGAGGCAGAGGTCTAGTAGTGTGCCACAACTACCAACATCTAGGACATTATGCAAGGAAATGTCCACTCCCACCACCAACATGCATGTATTGTCGTGCATCAAACCATGACACAGAATAATCTCCAACACTTTTGGGAAAGATCCAAGAAAAGATGAACCAAGACAAATAGAATGTTCATTGGATATCTGCAGAAGCCATAGATGATGGAAGAAACATCAACATAGTCATGTGAGGAGGATCTAAGACATGACCTGATGCATTGAGACAGGATCCAACGCAACACCAATGGGTGAAAAAAAATACTGAAACACAGAAGCAATTTAATGTGCAGAAAGAAAAGGAGACATTCAAAGAGGTCAGATATGAGTTTCTCAAGTAGAATGTTGTGTCAACATCAGTTGGTAGCGCACCTAGAAATTACCAATGTACGAGATTCCTTCATCAATGTACCACACCAGTGAAGCACAACCCTTAGAGAAAGTAAGTATCATAAAGACTTTTCTGAAATCCTATTTTAAGCTATTGAATGATCCATCATCTGTCAAAGTTTTGAAAAATATGCTATAAAGATGTAATACAGAGGGAGAAGGGAAGTTAGATCAGAAAGAAGCCAATCACATCCATAAAAGAAGGAGAACAAGCAGAGAATTCAGATTGAATGAAAATATTGGATATTTCAATATGGGGGATATTATACTGGACTTAGGCTCTGAAGAAAATGTGTTACCCAAGAAGACATGGAAGTGTATGGGAGAACCCACACTAGGCTATTTACCTGCCCAGTTGAAATTAGCAAATCAACATAGAGTTATACCAATTGGGATACTTAAAAGGGTGACAATAGATTTGGATGGAGTGTGCACTAAGGCAAACTTTGAAGTAATAGAGATAATAGATGGCACAACACCGTATCCAACATTGCTTGGATTGGATTGCGAATTTGATAACCAGGACATAATCACTTTGAAGACAAGAAAAATGGCATTTGAATCATGAGAATATAGAGTCATTATTCCATTAGATCCATTAGAAGGAGAAAGGTTTGTAGAACCCACCTATTTAGACCTGGAGGAAATAAACCAATTGTATAGAACTACCACGAGTGAAGAAGATTATGTTAACCCAATTGCAGATGGGATACTCAGATGGAGAATCATCACATCATGTGCTTCTGACTTAGATACAGGTTTGGAGAATTGGCAGCAGAGATTACATGAAGTTTCCACAAGAAGGTGTGCAAGAATAGACCGCACAGTAAGATGGGTTGGTAAAGAGATAAGGGAACCTCAGAGCTTTCATGGGGTAAATGATCTAGAGGAATTTATGAAAAAATATGAAGAGGAAGTATTAGAAAATCAGAGGATATTAGCCCTAGATATTTCACTCAAGGCTACACCTGCAACATGGTCGAGTGGGCACAAAGAAACAATTCAGGACTGGTACCAATGCAAATAGTTACTATGCATTAGATTCAACGTGAAACAGGGGAGCAATAAAATGTAGAGGTATTATGGGAAAGGAACACCAACAGAACACTTGCAGAAGTGTAGAACACATTGGAGAATGGTGCTACCAGAGGAATGGACTCATCACTTCATCCACACACTTGAAGGAATCCTAGAGAACTGGTATGTAGACCAGGAAATGCACAGAGGAACTACTGAATGGATACCATTATAGAAGAATTTTTTAGTAACCTTCTCATTTGAACATGAGAACCCCAACATTGATTCAGCAGTGAAGCAGAAAAAAGGTGTAATATTTATTGACGAACCATAGGTTGAACTAATGATATAATATCAACAACAGAGCAGATAGATAGTCAAAGAACTACTGGCATGCTACCATGTTTAAGAAGAGGCACCAGATGAAGACGACCTGTGCAATATTCATATTACAGAAATTGAAGGAGAAAGAGAGGTAGAAGGTCCATCTTTGTATTCAGAAGTATTTGTTGCACCAATCAAAGTAAAAAAATTCAACAATGGAACATCTTACACTACTAAAATTTTAAGTATTGGATAATTTTGGGATGAACAAATAGTAGAAAGAATAACAGAGTTACTGTGCAAATATAGTGACCTGTTCCCAATGAGCTTTACAGAGATGAAAGGCATAGCAGGAGAGCTAGGAGAAATGAAGATACTTCTCAAACCTGAGGCAAGACCTATCAGGAAGAGACCATACAGACTGAACCTAGTGTATAAGCAAAAAGTGAAGACTAAATTTGACATAATGTTTGAAGTTGGTATCATAGAACCACTAGAGGAATATAAATGGATAAGTCCTATGGTAGTGAAACAAAATAAACAAGGGGGGATAAGTATTTGTGTAGATTTGATAAAATTGAATGATGCTTTCTTACATGACCCTTTTCCTACCCCTTTCACAGATGAGGTATTAGAGAATGTGGGAGGCCATGAAGCATACTCATTTACATATGGATTATTAGGTTACCATCGGATCAAAATAGCTCCAGAGGACAGGTATAAGACTACTTTTTCTATAGAATGGGGATCCCACGAGTACACAGTCATGCCATTTGGGCTAAATAATGCACCAACCATATTTTCAAGAGTAGTCATAGTTTCTTTTAAGGAATGCATACATCAATTTATAGAAGTATATTTGGATGACTGGACTATATATAGTCAGTTGAAGGACCATGTGGAAGTGTTAAGACTCATGTTGGAAAGATGCAATCAATGTTAGATATCATTGAATATTAAGAAGTGCATTTTTGGGACACCTTTTGGAATATTGTTGGGACATATAGTCTGTAAACAAGGTTTACTAGTGGATCCTACTAAGATTGCAGTCATTTTCATTTTGCCACCACTAAAATCAGTGCACCAGTTGAGAGCAACACTGGGGCATACATGCTATTACAGGAAATTTATAAAGGGGTATGCGCAGATCACTGCGCCAATGGAAAAAATGTTAAAGAAATATATAATATTTCAGTGGAATGATGATTGTCAACAAGGTTTGGACACCTTAAAATAAAATATGGTCACAACACCTATCCTAGTATTCCCAGACTGGGTAAAGACATTTCATGTGCATGTAGATGCATCATCCATAACACTTGAATCAATTCTGGCACAACCAGGAGTAGGGGATTTAGATAATCCTATAGCCTTTGCAAGAAGAAAATTGTCAGAATCATAGCATAATTACAACACCACAGAAAGAGAAGGTCTAGCCATGGTATACGCACTTCATAAGTTCATAAATTTTTTTCTGGGTAAACACTTTAATATGTTCATAGATCATTCTGCCCTAAAATATTTAGTCAACAAGCCAGTGTTGGGGGGAAGGATCTGTAGATGGATATTGTTATTTCAAGAATTTGATTTTGAAGTGATAACCAAACCAGGGAAGTTGAACGCAGGACCTGATCACTTGTCAAGGGTAACTAATGGAGAAGAACCTACCAATTTGGAAGACAACTTCCCTGATGCACAGTTGTTTTCAGTACAAGTAGTTGATGAATACTTTGTTGATATTATTGAATACTTAATTACAGGGATTGCGCCGCAATAATTTAGCACCATGCAAAAGAAAAATCTAGTAGTCAAAGATGCATACTATCAACTAATTGTAGGAAACCTATATAAAATGGGCGCAGACAACATTTTGAGAAGGTGTGTACTAGAGCATGAAAAGGATAGAATTTAGGCAGAATCTCGTGAGGGAATAGTTGGAGGACATTATGCAGGAAAATATACCACATAGAAGGTATTGCATGTGGGATTATGGTGGCCAACAGTCCATAGAGATGCTAAGGAATATTGTCAGACATTTGATTTCTGTCAGAGGTTGGGCAAGCCCAAATGAAGGGATGAGATGCCCCTAAGACCACAAGTAACTTTGCAGGTATTTGACAAATGGGAAATATAATTCGTTGGACCACTCAATCCACCAGCAAGACGATCAGGAGATAGATATATCATTACTGAAAAAAAACAATTAACAAGATGGGAAGAAGAAGGAACAATCAAAGACTGTAGTGCAGAGAGAACAACACACTTCTTGTTTGAGCAAGTGATCACCATATTTAGATGTCCAAGAGTTTTGATGACTGACCAAGGTACTCACTTTATCAATTGTATTATCAGGGCTATTATGGAGGACTTTGAAGTCTATCACCATGAGATTACACCATACCATCACCAAGCCAATGGAAAATTAGAAGATTTCAATAAGATCTTAGAGAATTCTCTGACTAAGATATGCAATGTCAACATGGATGATTGGGACTTGACAATTCCAGTAGTACTATGGGAATACAGGACCACTTGTAATAAGTTGATAGGACAAACACCATTCAAATTGGTGTATGGGAAGGAAGAAGTAGTACCATTAGAATTTCTGGTACCCAGTCTATCCATAGAAGCAATTACCAACATTACAGAAAGAGGCATAGTAAAGGAGAGGTTAAATCAACTAATGGAAATGGAAGAGGATAGGAGTCTAGAAGGATTTCACCAAGAAGTACAGAAAGAAAGAGATAAATCCTGGAATGATAGACATATAAAGAGGAAGATTTTCAAGGAAGGAGACCTAATCTTGCTCTATGACAGTAAATGTTTTCAACATCCTAGAAAATTTAGAATGCATTGGCTAGGGCCCTATGAAGTAAAGGCTATCACAAATGGGGGATCTGTACTGATAAAGGATCTAACAGGAACAAAACTGAAAGGAATGGTCAATGGGAGTCGATAGAAACTGTACAGGGACAATCAACCTCCTAGCACTTAAAAGTTACAGCCTAGTAAGAAACCATGTATATAGTGTACTATAGTAGAAGCTAGGATAGAGGAATGAGAAAAAAGAAATAAAAAGGAGAAAAAGAAGGAAAAGGAAATACAAAAATAGAAAAGAAAGAAAATACAAAAACACTGGAAAAAGTCACACGTAGTAATTACCATGACAAATATCAGAAGACAACACAGTAAAAATTGAATTCGATGTAAATGCACGCAAAAAGTGAAAAATGAACACGACCAGATCTATAAAAGGAGGAAATCATACATGTATTCAATATTAAGCTATTTTTTATCCCAGAGCGAGAAAAATAAGACGTGCCCTAGTTAGAAATTTACGAAAGAGGAAGCAAGGTTGTGAAATTTTGAGAGGATGACTCCACCCAAGTTTGGCGTAGGAGGATAGTTCGTCTAGATTACCTAGCAGGGCCAAAGGTGGAAGGAAAGAATCCAACAGCCGAAGAATGTGGTTGAGCTAGAAGATGTTACCACCTCAGACCCAAAATCCATTAGCCCGACACAAGTCGAGGAAGAGATTCCCATAGCGTAGAAAGGAGAAATAGGGTAGAGATTTGGGGCTCCGAACATAATTTAAAAAAATAACCCCGAGATTCTTTCAAAGCCCGACGAAACAATGGGACCATGACAGTCCTAGGTGTTGGTCGATGAAATCATCGACCGACCAGATACCACAAGAGAAGAAGAGGGAGTAGAATCATCATAGGTAGGAACATCTTCTACGGGACAAAAAAGGAAAGCACATGACGCCATGGAAATCACACTCCCCTATTTCCCATATGCAATAATTGTGGTTGATGATATGATGGGGAAGTTACATAAGCTTAGGTACACCGACCATGATGTGCACGATGTGGCCAAGTTCCCAGCATTGGCTGAGGAGATGTATCTCACAAAGATGGGGGGAATTGGACCCCTAGGTAGACCTGTATTGGATCCCGTGCAATGGATCACGAGAATCTACAACTTAGGAATCATGAATCTATTGGACATATCACATTTGAGGCATGGTAAGAATGTTGAAATTTGTGTTAAGAAACTAGTCTTCCATGTCCATGGAGGCATCCTATGGATGGATAGATCAATGCAGATCGATGTGACATTGATTTCCAAGATCACAGGATTGCCCACATTTAGCACACAAATAGAAGAGTATTTATATAATAAGGTTCATTAAAAATAATTGATAGAGAAGTTTAAAGCGCAGTTTGGGACTACACATGGAAATAGAGGGATTACCATTAAGGAAATTAATGACAACGCAACAAGGTTCACAAGCAAGATGATGACTTGTAAACTTTTGAGAAAATGTCATAGAGAGGAAGCGCCCACAGGAATTATTGCAGTAGTCGCATAGTGTGTGAAGGGAGTCATGTTGATCTAGGCACCATACCTGTTGAACCAGTTCCTAGTAGATTGTCGTGATGCACAAGATAATGGAACTGGGTTCATTATTCATGGATAATCATCTTGATCATGTTGGCAGGGTGGAAAGAGCTCAAATTCTTGACATTTTTGGACTTGATGGGAAAGTGTTATGCATCCAGGTACGAGTCCCACTGGTAGGAAAAGGACTATAAGATGCAAAAGGAAAAAAACATTTTGTTTTCCATGCTGCTAGAGGAAATATAACAACACACAACAAATGTGTGGCACATAACAATGGAGGTAGTGCAGGAAACAGATGGGATAACCAAATTCAAGGCATACATGCATCATGTATGGATCCAATCCGTGAGATATCCTAAGAAGGAGTGTCTTGAGATGCAATATTTCATCATGAAAAAGGACCTGGACTGGATCATTAAAGATTGTCCTGCACAATGGTAGTCACCAGTAGAGAAACCAACCATGAGGATAGGCACAGTGAAGTACTCTAAGACTAAGGATAAGGTTGAAGTAGGCTTATCATTAAGAATAGGTAGTATGTCTGAAAATACTATAAAATCTACAACGTGGACTCAGCCAACTGGGAGTAGCATAGTACCAAAGTGGTCGAGGAGGACACCAACCATCGCAAGGATAGGAATTTGGCCACAGACTAGGAAGAAAGGGATGGCACATGCTGCAGAAGAAAGATCCCAAGGAACAACAATTGGGATGCAACCCTCACAGATAGAAAGGAATCTTGCGCAAGGAAAGGATGTGTGCAAGAAAATAAAGTACGAGATGAAGGACCTAGAGATCACCCTAACAGAGGATGATGCAGAGATCGTCATGAAAAAGGTCCAAGATAGGAGTGAAGAAGTGGTTATAATTGCAAAGATGTAGGGGGAATAAATTATGGCTAAGCTCCTAGAGGTTCACAAACATATACAACAACTATGAGGCCAGGAAGAATCACTGGCCACCACACAAGCAACAGGAGAAGACACAACGACCGCCAGCATAGAAAGAAGCAGAAGAAATGGTGCAGTTTGTAGTCCAGGGTAGGGAGACCTTTTTGGTAACATGAAAAATGATCAGTTTCAATCAAGAGATGGCACAGAGACCCTTGGAGGAGGTGGAACAAGTTAAGATGGTCATCACACACATACCCACCAAGGCCTTATATGAGCTACACATTAGTGTCATGCAAGAAGTGTAGTCTAGCGCCCACGCGAATGCCACAATTTAGAAGTGGGAAGAGGGGTCGTACATATGCTACAAATAACATGAAACCATTTGACCACAGAGAAGGAGCAATAGAAAGAATGTGCAGACAGATTGGAGCATGGATTGACATCGGAGTACAACTGCATCCCAAACAGTGTGCAAGAAACAAAGAGAAGTGCATAGGAGAATATCAACCTCAATGCACAAACCATCGATCAATATAGATAGGAGATCGAGGAACTAAAGGAACATATTAACCCTATGACTCCTCCATAGGTTAGGGAACAAAGCAAACAAGAAGTTTCACTCCAAATGGTTGATATGGAGAAACAAGCAAGCTCAGCAGAAGAATTGTTCAAAAATCTGTGCAGCTCTGGACATCATCGAAAGAGGATGAGTAGGTACAATAGTGGGACCAAGAAGAGGAAATGGTTAGGGAAGCCATACAATACCTCAAACAGAGGTAGAAAATAATGAGCATCACAGAGCACCTGAAGGGCACTCAAGATATGAAGAAGTTGCGATCAGGTTTGAAAGCAGTGCAGATGAAGAAGCAAGATAGACAGGTAGAAGTGGAACCCCTCCAAGAGAAAGTAACATAGATGATTGCGTAGTTGGAGAAGAAAAAGAAAAAGATGGCACACGCACAAGAAGAGAGCACAGTGTTAATGCAAGAGGAAATAATAGTGTAGACATTAGAAGCGCTAGTTGGCAAAGTTGCACAAATAAGAGAAAGAGGAAAGGAACTGAAGGACAAGTTCCATGGCCTAGTAGAGGTTGTTCAGGGAGTGTGCACTACCTAGGTGGCTCAGGATGAGACACATGTAAGTTTTGGGGGCCTATTGGGCATAGGCCTATTTTTAGGAATTACCCAATTTTGGTAAGGAAAGGCTCAATTTTGGAGAAGAACATCTGGCAGGACAAGCAACACGTCCGAGGAAAATCTGCATGCAAAGGAGGAAAGCATGCAAGCCACACAGGTAGGAAAACGTAACCATGTTACGGTTGGGGTTTTGGTAAGATATTGTAATAGTTAATAATATTTTAAAATAGAATAAAAAATAACCTATGAGGTCTAGGTCAGGGTTTGAAGTGGTTCTTGTTGGTTCTGATTAGATCAAATACTAGTTCAGTTTGATTATTGTAGTTTTGATATAATTTTGTAAGCTATTGAGATATAGAAGAGCCAAGTAGGTCAGATTTTGAGGGTTAGATCACAGATTGAGGAGCCTAGTGTGATATAGTCCACCTCACAGAGGTTGTTAAACCTTGTTCATGGTTGTATGATCAGATATGTAGTGCACGTAGTGCCATATTTTGCAAAAAAAATAATAAAAGAGCAGAGAAGATAGAACTTTGTGGATGTATCCCAAGAGGGGGTGAACCACGGTAAAACTTGTGTTATGTGTGTTTTTTACTCCATATTTATCTTTTGTTAGTAGTAATATCAACAAAGGATGAATGAATGATTGAGTTGGATCTATTAGAATGCATGCATAGTCTTAATAGATGAATGAATCTTAGGAATAATAGAGAGAATAATCAGATCAAGGCTCGAAGAAGATCAAATATAATCCCAGATCCCCACTCCGTCATAGACTGCAAGAACTTGATCTTTGCAGTCACCCATAGAACTATCTTGGGTGAGACTTCGTAGTGCACTCTGTGTACTATGTTTCCTTCTGGTTTACCAGGAGGGTCAATAGTTTTAGAGGTTTTTGTTGGAAACCTGTTCAGATCTTAACTTGGGTCAACCCAAGTATATAGAGAGGGGGAGTAATAACCAAAAATCACTAGACTAGTGCATTACTCATGATTCTCTGATCTCCTCCTCACTTCACTTTGTTTCATTCAGTTAATTGAAGACTAAGAGACTAGTTAAATCAGACTAGGTGGAAGTTAACTCCTGTAACTACCTGAGAGACTAGAGTAGGTGGCATTTTACTCCTGTAACTATCAGTGTGTGTCTAGATCACTCTATAACACAACTAGGGTGCATTGGCTTCTCCTCCAATGCGCATTAGTTGAGTTATACATAGTATATCATGTGTAAATTATCATTTATTCATTTGGTTAATGAGAATTATTCCATTCTTTCTCTCATGTTTCTCTTTTCTCATATTTTCTCTGCAAACTGTGTATATCATTTTCTAGATAGATATTTTCTTTGCAGGTTCAACACATTTACACATTTCAGAATAAGCCATTGCTAAAGAAAATTTAGGTGGTATCTCCTTTATTTCTATCCTAGAAGGTGTGGCTAGAAATATATAAAGCGATCTTTCAACATGAATAAATTATCACTAGAAACGTGGCATCGCAGGCTCGAGGCTTTCTCACTGAGGTGATTTTGTCAAAACGGGTGAAAATTCAAAATCATGTAGCTCTAGAAGCTAAGGAAATACTTTGGTTAAGGGACATTATCTTAGAAGGGATAGAACTAATATGTATTGTATAGAGATCAAAATTAAAGGAAGGAATATGAATGGAAACATAAAAATATAAAAATATTGAGAAGAGAATTACTATAGTTAAACCCAAATTGGATTACTGATTGAAATAAAAAAAGATTGTAAAACACAAATCAATACAAACTAGCTAGAATGGTGGTAGCTTATCTCTTAAGAGAGAGGTTTCAATTATAATCATTTGCAAGAATACATCACAAGAGGATGAAATGGCCTTTTAACATAAAGTACTAAAACCTAAGAGGAAAAAACCCTAAATATTCAAAACCCTAAATCTAGGAGACAAATCACCAAAAGGATATTGGGTTCCGAGGTGGCTATTTGGTATGTCGACTTCCTGGGGGTGAAACTTTTGCATACAATCTCTGTTTGGGGTGCATCGTAAATCATTGGTAAGATATAACTAAGAACTATAATTATTAGCAATCTTGGATAGGTCATCGTTTCCCTAATCCGTTGAATGGCCAAAATAACATCATTTAAGGCCTTAAAATGGCCCTAGAAGTTTAGGACCTAAAAAACCATAGATAAAAAAATAGTCCATATGGAGAGCCATGTTGAATCAATGGAAGAGGTAGGTGGCCACCAATTTCCATGTGGATCAAGACCCTCCTACAATCCAAATTGATAGACCAAAAAACTTCCACTATGGAAATTAAGAATGATAGTGGAAGACTTGAAAAGTTGTATTCCAAAAAGACAACAATATTCTCTCTTCTTTGATGGATCCTTGAAAGGAAATCCATGAGTGGTATTTGTAGGGGGGGTTATCCTTGACCTCAAAGGAAATAAAGAAGCAACATTTTTGTGGGGACTAGGTGAAACAACCAATAATCAAAATAAAGCTTTGCCACGAAAAAAAAAGGTTGATAATATTGAAGAATGGGTATAAAGAAAATAATGGTGGTAGGAAATTACTTGGAAATAATTAGTCACATGGTTAATTGAACTTTGCCTCAAGGAAATTATGGTACAAATAAAAAACCTTGTAGCGGAGGTTATAACAGAGGTTTTTAGTGTTACAAAATTGGCAAAAATTGGCAAAATAACCTCCATGAAAACTTTCGTTTTTGGTAGCGAATGTTTTTGTGGAGATTATAACGGAACTTCATTATAACTAAAAACATTTGGGCTGGTGGAGGTTTTAGCGGATTTTTTTATAGGCGGTGCGCTTCATGGTGTATACACACTAGTGCATTCTCAAAATTAAAGCATCGGTGCTTATATTTCACTGAAAGCACTGGGGTTGTCCTAAAATATTGTGGCACCGATGTGTTTATAAATAATAAAACATAGGTTCCTTAATAAAAACAATGCACCAATCGAATCCATGAAACCATGCGTCAATGCATTCTCAAAATTAAAGCACTGACGCTTAACTTTCACAAAAAGCACCGGGGTTGTCCAAAAAATATTGGGGCATTGATGCTCTTATAAATCATAACACATCAGTACTTTAATAACAACAATGCACTAGTGCTTTACAAGACAAACCCTATTTGCGTAGGAAATTTAGAATGCACCAATGCAGAAGTATGATACAGAAGCACCAGTGCACTTTTTTAATTAAACACACTAAAAGGTCATTTTTTATTATTATAATTGTTGTTGTTAAAATAGTATTACAGTCGGTGTCAATTAATTATATATCAGCACCAGTGCACATTTCATTTTAGCATCGCTGATTTTTATCATTAAATGCACCGATACTTTTATCATTAAACACACCAGGGATTTTTAGCATTAAACACATTGATTTTCATTTTCTTGTTTTAGAAACATCGACCTGTGACAGTGCAATTCGTTATTTTTTAATTCCATTGTTCATAAAAAATTGACACATATCTTATAATAGTATTCATATAAATTAAATTTTGAATGGTGCATTTGGATATGATGTTTGGATTAATTTTTATATCATCATATTTTGCATCTCTTCATTATAATATTTAATCATTCATATATTTAATCAACGATGTAACATTTCACAACGACATTAGACAACATAATAGAATAAAATAAAATGTATTTTATTATATATGAATAAGAGGCTCTTTGTCATACAAATGAGACACTTATTGGTACCCCCTTGTCTTTCAATTGAGACACTATGTCCATTTCATTAAACAAAATGTTTGATTTTCATAGACAATTATTTCAAAAAATACAATAACTTGCATTGATATCCAAATATATTGATCATCATTCTTCAGTGGAATTGTTGTCAGTGCTCGATCTACTCCCATGACTTGGGTTATTTGGTCAAATATTTTGTTGATTGTCTCGATTGTTTTCCTCTTCTTCAAGTTCCATCTACAAAAATAAAATAAAAAGTTTAATGAGTGTATCTACATTGGTGAGAATAATGAAAATTGAAATAAATAATATACATGAATGTAAATTGAAAAGTGACATACCATATAAATAATTGAGTCCTGAATAATACACATTCTTTCAAAACCAAATCTCATGCCTTCTCTCAGCAACTCTTTTGTTGGCACATTTCCATACTTTGTTTCCTGCAAGTTTTATACCCCATAATAAATCATAGATTTAATATAAATGATTTTTTTTGTTCCATTAATTATAAAATGAGAGAAGTAAAACAACATAGATACTTAGAAATTCCACAATTAATTTTTGATATGCCAACATATACTCGCAACCCTTACTTAACTCAATGTAAATCAATTCTTTCTATGGCTCTTCTTTGTATGTTAACACATGTTTGAAGACACTCAAGGATGGTTGTTGTAAAACAACTTAAAATATACAAAAATGAAATCTTAAGTTAATTTTATAAGGAAATGACAATTACTCACAAACTTTTCTATCAATCCTTTTCTTCCTTGTCGTCTTGTTTTATGTGTTGAATGGGTTCCGTTTTATTTTCTTTTCCGCAAGAAAATACTTGAAAATTAATATTTAATGCTAAATTATTTATTTATATGTACCTAATAGAAAAATTCAATGATTTCATACATTTGAAGCACATTGTTGTTGAGATTTCTCCTCCTGCGATGAAACTATGTCCATTTCTTTGACCATCTCCTTGTACACTTTTTTGGACATTCCTACTGGCATATTTTGGATATCATCTTGTTGATCCTTTGGGATTTTCATAATCTTCCTGAAAATGTAACATGCAGACAATAAACTATTTTTATATTGATATATGAAAACTAAATATAACAAAATTGATATTAATAAAGGAATGCTTTGTAGTAATATATATATATATATATATATATATATATATTCTAGAATTAAAGAATTTTTAGGAATATTACTTTTTGAATGATTATTTTTTGTTGTTGTATGTTTTTTCTATTGCAAGTCTGATAGGTCTCATTGACCATTCCTCTAGAAAAGCTTAATGTAGTTTATATATAACTTGATTATTGGAATCATTGGATTGGTTTCTATATTATAAGTGGAGAGCACATCTATACGTTTGTTCCATTATACAACTCATGGTTTTGTAAAAGTTTACCCCCTTTCATTAAACTCTAGCACCACTTCAGATGAGTTAAGGACTGATGCAGGAGCACCTCAAGCGAGTCAGCAGGGAGACAACGGACAGCTGGACAAGCGCCCAACACAAATTTTGAAATTCTCTTGAAGTTAATGCACCAACCTTAAATGAGATAATTAAGAAGGAGCACATTTGTATAATGTAAACGGACCTTGAGCGATCCGCTCTCGTCCTTAGTAGGTAGAAGGAATTTATGATAGTTAATGCAAGTAGATAGAATTTAATTCTAGATTAGACAGTTTTAGAATGAGAGAGGGAAACAGGATATAGACACCCTCATTGTGTATTGTAAGATAGATGAGATTATGCAAATTGAGAGCATAAAGAAAAGAAGCAGAGAGCTGTAGCGAGAATCCCATGTATAGAAGTTATAGATTAATACAAAGAAGGTTTTTGTTGGATCATGTTGTCATTGATGCCAATGGTTTGATTGATTGATGTCATTGATTGATTTCAAGTGATTGATTGATGTCAAAGGATTGATTGATTGATGATTTATGTAATATAATATGTATTGTCCTTGA
>ML784181.1:564501-577878 GCA_009831015.1 Picea engelmannii
CATTTGTTCATTGCTTATTTACTCTGCAGTTATTGGATAATAATGCTTCATTGATATAACACTTGGATTATATGGTTAAATTGCTCTATTACTGATTCACCCCCCCTCTCAGTAATCCAACAGTTTTGATTCAGACTCATGGTGTTCAAATATTCTCTGTGTATGCATATGTGAATGTTATGCTCATGAATGTTTTACTCTTTCTGTCATGCAATTTCTTTTATGCTATGTATGAATGATTTCTTGTTGAATGTTTGAAATCTGAGAGGAAAGGGTAATGGAAGGAATTTCAATTATTTCTCTATCTGAGCAAGAGTTCCTACAAGGAGTGCAGTTGAATTTTCTACAAGGAGTGTGTTGACAAGGGGTTCAGAGTTTTGTCTCTGAAAACTCAGATAGAGTAGATTTTGTTCTCATTCACTCAGAAGTGCGGTTAGGCACAGGAGCCGTGCAAGGAGTGTGCAGGCCGAGTAAAGTCTCAGAGTTGTGAATCTGAGCGAAGTATTCAGATACTGTTGCTGTAGGGTGTGCACAGAGTTGAAGGAAGCCAAACACTTGAAGGTGTTTGAAAGTCTGCCGCAAGGAGCACGAGCAGGAGGTTTTCTGAAAAACTTGAATTCGTGAGAAAGTTCAGAAGGATTTGAACCTTCGAAGGAGTCAAAGGAAGGCGTAGAAACATGGGACCGCAGGAGGACAAGTTCCGCAGAGAGAGATACCTTGTTGAGTTTGTGCATAGGTTCTTAGAGGAAGAATGGATGGTCGGAATTCTCTGTGGAGAATTCGCAAAGTCCCGAGAGCTGTCAGATCTCACGGAGGAGTAGGAGAGTTACCGTGAGTATTCCAAAAGGTTCTAAGCTCAAGAGGAGTAGAACCGTAGATCCAAGCCACAGGAGCCGTTGGATTTACCTGTGAGTATTCCAAAAGGTTCTAAGCTCAGGAGGAGTAGAATCGTAGATCCAAGCCACAGGAGCTGTTGGATTTACCCTTGAACTTCTATTTCGGTTTTTCGCGAGTGGAAGTCTCGAAATATTTGCAACGGGATTCGCGAAATCTCGAAGGGACAAAAGGACCGTGTGGGCCCCAGAAGACAGCAGAGTGGACAGGTGGCACACTCTCGACAAGGAAGTCAATTCAATTGACCATTTCGGGTTTTCGTGGAGTGAAGTTTTGAATTCTTTGCATTAGGATTCGCGATATCACGAAGTTCAAAGTCCCGACGAAGTAAAAGGCCGTTGAAAAGTCAAAGCTTACGAGCGCATCGACGTTTCAGTAAATCGAGTTTCGGGCGTCGAGGAGACGAGTTGCTCGACATCGCGACTGCCGAAATCGTGATAAGGAGAAGCCCGAACTGGCAAGAAAAAGAGTCAAGTGTTGACTATCTTCGGGTTTCGGAGATTGAGAGACAATACGCTCGACCACCGGATTCCAGGAAGTGTGAAGTCCGATCTCCCGAAGTACAAGAGGGAATTTCTTGAAGTTAACTGTGGGTGCAGATTTCCCAAAAGGGAAATAGAAGAGCCATTTCCGAGTGCTCTTCACGCCAGTGTAAAGGAAAAGATCTTGTTGACGCAGACCTTCCGACCTGCGGGTTGAGGGTTGCGTGCGTTATTCACCAAGGACCAATTCATCATAATTTACATCTTCTATATTTTTTATTTTCTTAGGACGACATTTTGTTCCTTTGTTGTTGGTCCATGTAAAAGAATAAACATATGTGAATTAATATACTGTTCGAAACATGTTTTTTTTTTTTACTAAAATAGTTATGGGCCTTTTAAATTAACTTCTGGCTAACCGGCTGCCAGCGGCCTTACATTCAAAATTTCAGCTCCAATGGAGACTGCTTGTCCAGTGATATAGGGTCTATTCATACTAATCGGTCCCTTTACATCGGTTCTGGAATTCGTGGGGCAGAGACAGGAAATTTCATAATTTCGGCTGCCACATGGAGAAAAGGAGGTTTGGACAGTATGAAACGAGATCAAAATGAACTCAGTCGGCTAGAGCTTGCATCCATTCTGAGTGGCTCTTCTTTTGGTTAGGCCGATACCCTGCATAGTGAGCGAGTTCTGGGATACCCTAGTCGTATCCTTCTTAACCAACAACGATACTTTCTTAGTTCATGCAGGGGGAAAGTGCGTCCCAGCATAGTTCCTTCTTCTCCATCTACTATTCAAAGTCTCACCTATTTCTTCAGGATGCTTGCCCTGGGCATTTGTCTCCCTGGTGGAATGTGATTAGATGCTCTTCCCCATGATAGCAGAGTCAGGATGCTCTTCATGTGTCTGTCCTGATGCCCCTGTCCTTGTTCTAGCGCGACCCTGCACAAGTCTTCTCTCAACTGCCTCATACCTTCGCACCTGCACTTTGGATTCCTTCCTGGCAACTTTCAGACTTCTGCATTTTCTGACAGGAGAACTCCGGATGATTCCTTCTCCCCAGACTCTAAGGGATTGGTTCATGATTTTCAACTCCATTTACGTTGATGACTCCCTTGCCCAGGGAGGTGCCTCTGTTCGCTTCGTGGTCTGCCAACTGATTAAGATGCCTGAGGATGTGGTAGAACTTCACCTCTTCGAAATCTTCCATCTGGACTAGAACCTTCCTATAATAATGATCCAAGTCCACGTTTTTGGGAGACTTCATCTGATTGAGAGCATGGATAAAGATTCTAGAGTCCCCTGTGACAGCCAAATTCGAAATTGATAACCTTCTGGCCTGAGCCAGCCCCTGCCAGATTGCTAAAATTTCAGTTGTATTATTGGTGTTCAGACCCAGCCCCCAGGAAAAGTTGAGCACAATTTTCCCTGAGATGTCGAGTAGGACCCCTCCACTTCCCGTGGGACCGGGATTCCCTTTCGAGGCCCCATCCACCTGCAAGATATGCTTCTCCAAAGAAGATCTCCACTTTAAGAACTCTCGTTCCTCCAGCCTAATTTCCCAAGGGGAATAGTGTTTGGATAATTGCTTGGTTCTGGCCAGGAGGGAGGGATCAAGCTCATGGAACCAGACATACTCATCTTTGTTAGGGGTTACTTTGTTGGTGATATTAGTTTTTGAGGCTATCAGATCACCCAGAATCGCTTTCACTTTGAGTGCAGTTTGGGCTGGCATCCCTGCTATATCCCTGAAGATCATATTGTTTCGCTCACGCCACAGTTTCCAGCAGACTACTTTCGACACCCACATCTAGCAATGCTTTAGCAGGTTCAATTTGGTAAAAGAGAAGGGAGCCAAATCGACCCAGGAGGTAAACAAAGAGGTGACTAAAGAAGGCAGGGGCACATTCAACTGGCCAAGAATGAGATTCCAAAGTTCCAGAGCAAAGGGACAGAGGAGAAAGAGGTGGATAGAGGTTTCAACATGACAAGCACAGAGAGGGCATCGAGAGGGCCCTTCCCAGCCTCTTTTTGAGAGGTTTTCCCATGAAAGGATACTATTGTGCAGAAGGGACCAGTAGAAGAGATCTAATTTGGGAAGGGAGGGATGAAGCCAGAGATTTCTCCACACCGAGGGATCAGGGGCTACCCAAGGGATTGATTGCAGGGCTGCATAACCAGCTGCAGCTGAGTAACTGCCAGACAAAGAGCCCCAGCCTCTTTTGTCCTTCTTCCTAGCCGAGGAGGGGGAGCACCCTTGAAGAGCATCCAGGAGGGTTCGAGCTTCAGTTTCTAAGTGTTGCGGATAGTCCCCCAAATCCCACTTATGCCAAGAGTCATCCTGGTTCCAAACTGAAAGGTCCCACATGGTGACTTTGCTATTGGAATGGAGCCAACTCTTGATGTTTTCCATCCCTTCCAAAAAACTTAAAGGGGTCTGTCCTAAAATAGAGTCTTCCCAAAACTTGATTTTTCTGCCGTTCCCCGGGATCCAAAAAATCTTTGAGGTAATCAAATCAAGTTCCTTAAGGCAGAGAGAAAGGATGGGAGAGCCTTTTCTAGTCAAGGGGGGCTGATCAACGCACCTTTCTTTGTGACCACAGAAATATTTAAACCTTAGAGCTTTGGAGCTCCAAGTGGTTTTACCTCTTATCATCTTCCAGAGAATCTTACCTCCCATGGCCAGTTTCTGAGTGGCCACATCTCTTACTTGCAGCCCACCTTCCATCCTGGGGGATTTAACCTTATCCCAGCTGACTAGGTGCATTTTTTTCCCTTCATTCCTTTCCCCTTCCCAAAGAAATTTTCTCAAGATGTTGTCTAAGTCTCTCACAAATACTCTCGGGGCAAGGAGAATGGAGGCCTGGTAGACAGGAAGAGAGGTGAGAACAAAATTTATGAGGATTAAATTCCCTGCTTTGTTCAACTAGGTTTCTCCCCAGGCCAAGATCCTGGCTTTCATCTTGTCCAACAGAGGCAGCCAAAGGTTACTTCTGGGGGCTTCTTTGACTAGCGAGATTCCTAGATATTTAATGGACTCCCACGTTGAAGTTCCTTCCATTTCCAGCACCCTGGAAATACCAATCATTTCTATAGGAGGGCAGTTCCAACCATAAATTTTACTCTTCCTCAAACTAATTTCGTTGCCTGAAATTTCTGTGTAGTCATCCAATTATTTCTTGAGTGCTCTTGTGGTGGACAGGTTGGCTTGGCCCAGAAGGAGCGTATCATCGGCAAATTGAGCATGATTAATTCTCTCATCTCTAGGAGAAATTGAGAGGCCAATTAAGGTGCGTTGTTGCATGCTCTTATTCAGCTGAAAACTTAGCACAGACACTTGTATGGCATAGAGCAGGGGGGACAGGGGGAAGCCCTATCTAAGTCCCCTTGAGGCTTGGAAAAAATCAGTCAGTCTGCCATTGACCAGGGGGCGATCCATGGCCCCACTATACAGGCCCTAATCTAGTGAACCAAATGTGGGTGAAATCCCATCTTGATCATCACAGCAAAAAGGAAATTCAGCCGGACTCTGTCAAAGGCATTCGCCAGATCCAGCTTGACTAACATTCCTTTCTCCTTCCTTTGAAAGCTTGAGTGGATAGCCTCTTTCACAAGGATAATATTGTCCTAGATTTTTCTTCCCTGGATGAAGCCCCCCTGGTTCCTCGGGATGATCCTGGGGAGGACTTTTTTTATTCTGTTTGCTATTACTTTGGTGATGATTTTGTACCGCGTATTGCAAAGCGAAATAGGATGGAATCTTGAAAAGCTTTGGGCACCTTTCTCTTTGGGGATTAAAGATAGAAAGGAGGAGTTGGTTCTCCCTCCAATTTTTCTATAGTTCTGAGAGTTCCTCACCATTCTGACTAGATCTTTTTGGATGATATCCCAACAGGCTATATAGAACCTGGTCGTGAATCCATCAGGCCCGGGGGATTTATCCGGGTTCATAGCTTGGAGAGCTTTGTTGATCTCCTCAGTCGTGATAGGGGCTGTCAACCAACGGTTGTCATCTTCATTTATCAGCTTGGGGACCACCGTGAGAGGATAGAGATCCGGTCTAGTAGGGGCCTCCAGCTCTTCAGTAAACAAATTTTTATAGAAGGAGTGGGCTGCAAGTTTGATCTCCTCAAATTTTTTGAAGGTTTTCCCCTGAAATTGGATCTCTCTGATTGAGTTATGATTTTTTCGGGATTCTGCCTGCTTGTGGAAGAAAGAAGTATTTTTTGTCTCCTGCTTGGAGCCAGAGATTTCTCGACTTTACTCGCCAACACTCTTCCTCTCTTCTCAGAGCTTTGTGAAGCTTCTTTTGCAGCTCCAACTCGTCGTTCATCATCGCTGGGGTGACCGGGGCAGACTCCATATGACATTGGTGATTCTCCAAGGCCCTTTGGGATTTTTTCCTTTCCTGCAAAGGGGAGGGCAGGTTCTTTGCCCAGTTTTTGAGATCCATTTTGAGCCTTCTCAGTTTCTCTTCCCAAATGAAGAAAGGTGATCCCGACACACTCTCTTCCAGGACTCTGATACCAGCTCGAGGAAGCCTTGTGAGGAGACCCATAGAGGGCTGAAGCAAAAGGGGATCGGGTCCAGATTTTCTCCAGGGATCAGGGAAAGGGAGATGGGCTTATGATCCGAGGTGCATGCTTGCAGGATTTCAGACGAGGCGAAAAGTCCAAGGGTTAAAAAGGAAGAGTGAAACAGGAAGCAGTCTAAGCGGGCTGCAATGTGCCCCGGTCCCACTCTTTTGTTGTTCCAAGTGAAATTTCATTTACTGGGTTTGATATCCTCTAGATCCCAATCCAGCATAATGTCTTCAACCCACTCCCATGCAGGGTCTCTTACGGGTGTTCCTCCATTTTTTTTAGAGAGGGCTAGGGTGACATTCAGATCTCTGGCAAGAATAAGATTCTCATGATGGTTAGTAGAAAGGAAATTATTCAGAGATTCCCAGCAATCTTTTTTTTCCGATAAGAGAACCAGAGCATAAATATTAAAGAGGCTAACCTGATGTCCCAATTCGTGGTGCAACAACTTTGTGAACAACCAATGGGTGGTGCTATGTTCTTCGATCAGGTCCAGCGTTGAGGAGTTCCAGAAGGTGGCTAGACCTCCTGAAGCTCCCCTGGCGCTAGCGGCTCTACCTACTCCTTTTTTCCAGAAATTTTTACTAGCCTGGAAGGTCTCAGGCTCCTCCATCTTCATCTCCTGGATCAAAAGTACATCCGGGGAAGTCATTCTAACTAGATCTTTGACAACTTCTTCTTTTAGTTTACTTCCCAACCCTCTGCAGTTCCAGGAGAGGTAAATCATTAAGAGCCGGAGGGGGGGGTGTGGATCCTTTCGAAGCCTTGCCTTTTTTTGAGGATCTGGTTTCTATCATAGCCAGGATGGTATGATGAAATCCTGCAGTTACGTCCCTGTAAGATTTCTCCTCCCTTTTTTTCCTCTCTGGTTTCCTTCCTCTAGGGGCCTTCTCAAGGGTTCCAACAGAACTGTTGGTCTCCGTGGCCCCCTCATCTGTATCTGTGCCCATTTCGGAGTCTAAAGGGATGTGATCCTAATCCGACTTCATGGTTTCATCTGCTGGAGGGGTTTCATTGACCGGAATCAGATTTTCTGGGGCTGGCGGGGACTGAGTGACTATAACGATTGGCTCTTTCAAGGTTTCCTTTGGCTTGTTAGCCCCTTCTTTCAGAGGTGCCTTCTGAGGGTTTGGACTTGAAGATGATGGTTGGATCGCCTGCTCTGGCCTTGATTCTTTGGATTTAGGACCTGGTTTTCTTTTCTTGACCTTTTTCCAGCCCTCAACATCTTCCTTTTCTAGGCTTTGGTTCTTTGGGAAATTCCTCTGGAAGTGTCCGTGCTCTTGACAGGTTCTGCACTTGAAGGGAAGGTGTTCATAATCGAGTTTCTGGTAGTGAGACCAATTTCCCACAATGAGCTTCACCGCCTCTGGGATCCCTGCCTCAAGATCCACTTCAACACATATCCTAGCGCAGTTGTAGATGGACTTGTTGTCTACCTTATCAATGAATTTCCCTATTCCATTCCCTATCTTTTGCAGAGCTTCATAGTTCCAGCAATGAACCGACAAGTTGGGGAGCCTGAACCATACAGGTACCTCCTTTGGCAGTTCCACCATGGGATCGAAGTCCGAGGTCCAGCGGTTCAGATACAGCCCCTGGGTTCCCATAAAATATGGTCCATTTCTGAAAATGAGATCCTTATCTTCCTTGTTTATAAACTCGAAGAGAAAAAATTCACTGCTCAAAGGGTAGCAGGTAACTCCTTGCTTAAGGAGGGGCTTCCAGTTCCTTTGGACCCAAGCGTCAGTGGTTTTTGCTGAGGGCCAAAGTCCCATAAACTGGCCTACCATCCCTCTCTCAGAGAGAGCTAGGGATATCTCGATCGCTTGCGTCTCCGGGAGGGCGCTTTCTGGGATTTCATCTAGCTTTTTTATGAATCTTGGAACCGTAGAAGGGACCTTGCGCTTTCCTCCATTGGAAATCAGCTTCCTGAACGCGTCCTCTTCTGAACTCGGAGGGGGAGGGGCCGAATCCCCACCCCCTGGGGTGGCCATGGCCGGCTCTGGATGAAAAAATGAACCCTATGTGCTCTCCACGATCCCTATCGCTCTATCATTGTTCGTTTGATATCATACTGTTCGAAACATGTTATTTAATATTCTTAACTATATTATTAATGAAAATTCAAAAAAGAAGTCATATTGAATAGTATTTTTTCATTCACATGACTCATCCTTTTGCAATTTTTACATGAAGCTTTTACATTCTTCTGCACTTAGATCACAAAGAATCTTATCGAGCTTCCTCATTTTGTGTTTCTGCATGACACACACTAACCAATACATATTAGTTAAACTTACATATAGTTCAAACATATTAACCTTGTATAGAATTTAGAAAGAACTTTTTTCTTTTTCTTTTTTGGATGTTGTATCATTGTGCCGATAAGAATTCTTGTTACTTGAACTATTCTCACACATTTTTTTATCAGTATACAATCTATACCATTCAATACAAAAACTATTAAATATATTTTATAAATAAATCACATAATTTTCAGCAAAAAAAAACAAAAAACAAATCTAGTTTCCGGTGCGTTGTAATAATATGAACGCACGAGTGCATTTGATACGGGAAATGCACCAATAGGAAAAATTATTTTTTTAAAAAATACTTTAAATTACAACGGTGAAATATGTATCAATAACCGCACCGCAAATAGAGTAAAAATGAAAAAAAAAAATACCCTGGACGAAAAAAATTACACACCGATGAACGAAAAAAATTAAAAATTATGTTACAACATTTTCGGTGCACTTCGTCAATAAGTGCACCGATGCGTTGTAGTCAAATAGGTGCACCAATAACCAAAAGCAATTTTTTTTTAAAACGTGATAGAGCCGAGAGGGTTTGGATCTGATGCAATAAGTGGTCCCCTTGCATCACAAGCCAAACACCTTATATATAGAAACACAAAGCCATTAAATCTAAAATTTATAAAATGAAAATCTCTAATTGTGAAGTGATAGAGAGAGTTAAACCCTAAGGTGTAATTGTTTTGTCACATAAACAAGAAGAAGCAAGGGTTTAAGGTAATTATGATTTTTTTTTTTTTTGAATAAATGTGTTGCTCCAAAAGGGTTTTGAGTGAATCACCATACCCTTAAAATTTTGATATTCTGAATAGTTTTATTGTTCTAAAGTATATTGTTGCTCCACAGTGCTCCCCGGTATGTCTCTCTTGAAAATATCTACCCTGCAAATTTTGGCAAAATAATGAATTAGTGAATAGCTTAATACTATTTAAAAGGCTTTATGAAAAGGGTTTTGAGTGAATCACCATACCCTTCAAATTATGATCTTCTAAATAATTATGTTGTCTCAAAGTATTTTTTTGCTCCATAGTGCTCCCCACTATGTCTCTCTTGCAAATTTATCCCCCGTAAATTTTGGAAAAATAATGAAATAGTGAATAGTTTCTTAGTATTTAAAGGAATTTATGAAATTAGATTTTTGAAAAATAATTTTTCGCTCATTTTTCAGTTGTAAAAAAACAAAGTCGCGCTTTATTTTAAAGTTTTTTGAAACATCAGTTTGTTTATTAATATAATGCACTGGTGTGTTCCTTTCTGAAACACACTGGTGTGCTAAATTTTTTGGAGTGCCAATATCATATAATTCTTTTTTTTATTTGAAATCTTGATCATCGGTGCAACTAGTAATTAAATGCCCCAATATTTTACATTGTTATATACACATTGGTGCATTTGGTTTAATTAAGTGAACCATTATGCTTTAAAGTTTATTTGAATTTTTATTTGCACATAAAACAATATATTCATCTTAAATTATCTTTTAGGATGCATCCACATGACTTGTAGTATTTCATAGTATACATTTTCGCTTAAAGTCATCTTATTCTTAAAAATGTATTGTTGATTTTTCTCAAATGTAGGGAGAAAAGATTATAATATCAAATGAACAATTCTCAAAATTTCATCCCATTCCATATTGCTCAAAGTCCATCATGGAGTTCTCCCTTTCCATCTCTAGTAAGCTTAGATTTTATTTATATTTCGATTATCTAATTGAATTTTATTTTTTTATCCATGTCAATATGAATAAAATTGTATCCAAAATTGCAGGATCTTGATTTAGAAACGAGTTTAGATGGAGAAAATATTCCACCGGTTCAAAAACACCAGAAGCTCTTATCAGGAGAAACATACCGCAAGAAGTTGGTAGATGAAAATGGATAGCCGCTTTACCCTGCCAATTGTAACATGCCATATTCCAGCTGCAATAATGATGGTAATAATTGTTTGGTATAATGTAATTTGAACAAACCAATTGCATTTCGCTTACTAATATCATCGATGTACTAATGTTCAATATTTTTGAAATTAGGATTCTGATGATGAGCAACCTACCTATCATCTTCAGTTTCACCCCACTACAATGTCAAATCGATAGAAGGTTACAATAAGAGCACAACTCGGAGAAGAAGCATAGCAAGAACGGTTGAATCAACCACCTATTCAATTCCTACTATGTCCAGATTCAACAATTAGGAATGACTACAACAATAGTAATTCTTCACAAGTTGGCAATGGAGTCAATCAAATATAGGTTGGTATGGATGATTATTTACGAGATATTACTTCCATGGAGACAATGTTTTTGGATTCATTCCAGAACGATGAGCTAGGGGATGATGCTCATATCACTGATACCATTTTAAAAATCCTAAAATATGATTCCACCACCCCTCTCTTTGGACCTAACCAGTCAAATTCTACCCAGTTGGGGACAACAATGTTACTGTACAACTTGAAAGCAAAGTTTGGCATATCAAACGCATGTTTCTCGATAATATTGAGGTAAATGACCATTAAGTCCGTTATATTTTGAGAAATATTATCACATAATCAACATTAAAAAGGGTTGATTTTATGAACATTAAATGAAATTGTACATTTATATTTCCCACTAACTGTAGTTTATTCAAAGATAAGTTTCTTCCGAGTGATTATTTATTTCTCGGTAGATGTGAAGAGGAAAAGAAGATGTTGAAAATGTTGGGTATTGAGTACATACCATATGATGCATGTCCAAATGATTGTATTCTATATAGAGGAGAATATGTAGACAAAGAAATATGTCTGAAATGTGGGCATGATAGGTACCATAAATCAAATAAAAATGGAAAATCACATGATCCTCCTCATAATATATTGAGGGACATGCCTATAATACCAAGGATTCAAAGGCTCTTTTGTTGCAAAGAATTATCTATGTTGCAGGGGTGGCATGCCTCACACAAAAGTGAGTTGGGAGTTATGTGAATCCCAATAGATTCAATAGCCATGAAGCATATAGAGGATATATGGCCCTAAAAATTCAAGGATGAAGTACAAAGTCTATGACTCAGCATATCCATGGATGGCGTCAACCCATATTCCCTCCAAAACACCAACTATTTTTTTTGGCCTGTAGTAGTGATTAATAACAATATCCCCCCATGGTTTTCCGTGAAGGATGAACATCTTATGTTGGATCTTATAGTCCCTGGTAGAAGACAAGTGAAAAATATGGATGTCTACCTACAACCATTGGTAGATGAATTGAAGGAATTCTGGGAAGGGATACATGTATACGATGTATCAAGACCCATCGCAACAGAGAGGAGTTTTACATTGTATGGAATATGTTCTTACACCACACATGATTATCCTGGATTAAGAGTTTTCTCTATTAAATTACACGTTTATTTATTTGTTTATATATGCAACAATATTTTTTGGCATATTTAATTTGCTGCGATTTTTCTAATCTTCAACGCTAACTTGCTCTATATACATTAATAATTTCGTAGGTATTGTAACAAAATGGTATCATGGATGTCAATTTTTTGGACCTTCTTTGAAGGATAGGTGGTCCAACCACCTACAAAATCCATTGTATGACTTATCCAAGGTATTCCTTCCAGAACAACACCCTTACAAAAGAGAAACATCTTCTTTCAATGGTAAACCAGAGAGAACCCAAAGGCCTGCAATAATGACACATGCATAATGGCTTAGAGAATATGATAGAAAAAAGGAGAAGGATATTACATAAATGTTTGATTCAAATAGGGAGCCTATGTTCAATGATCCAAAATTCTTCGACACCTATGTTCAGAAATTTCCCATTGGGATGAAAAGGAAATATGTCTTTTATGAGCTCCCATATTGGGAGAATCCTAATATTTCCCATTTACTAGATCCCATGTATATATTTAAAAATGTTTCATATTCTTTATGGAGGCACATATCATCAAAAGAAAGTGACATATTGGATTTTAGGAGAGATCTTGTTTCTTTAAAAACTAAAAAGAAACATTGGCCAAGACAAGAAAGTAGAGGAGAGGTCGGTCCCTCTTGGTCTTTCAAAGAAGGTGACGTCCCATTGATTTTGAAGAAAGATGATATTTCCTCGACAAAGTAAGTTATATTGGGTGTGAATTTGCCTTATTTATATGGACCTTCAATACAATGCAGCTTCACTGTGCAATACCATTTGTCCGGGTTGAAATCACATGACCATTTGAACCTTCTAAGAGTAAGTATGTCAAAAACATGATTTTATTATTTGTTTTAATTTTTAATCCATGGGATAAAATAGAATTAATTTTGTATGTGTTTACTTTGTAGTGTCATTATCCTCTTCTTGTGTGTGGGTGTGTGAACCATGACTTCCCCCAGGACCTACGACGTGCCATATTTAAATTATCCTCATTTGTACATTGGATCACATCAAAGGAGATTCATAAGGCTAGCATTCCACGGTGACATCAATAAATAGCTGAGATTGTTTGTATGTTTGAGAAGGAATTTTCGACGAGTTTTACAGACTTGTAGGTTCATATTATAATTCACTTAGTACATGAGGGTGAATTAGTTAGAGTGGTATCCTGTCATTGGATGTTTTTCTTAGAGAGGTACATGAAGAAATTGAAATGATTTGTTCGACAAAGGGAAAAACCCAAGGGGTCTATGGCAGAGGGGTACATATCATATGAGTCTTTCTATTATGTCAGTGAGTACATCAAGTAAATTGACAACACACTAGGTGTGTTGATTTGGGACAACGAAAGAGATGCAGAAAAAAGAGAAGGGGAGATTCTCCAAATGAATGGAAAAGGGCACTTGATAAAGAGTAAGTAACTTATCATTTGTCAAATTTCTACACAGTAACTATTCACACTAAATTTCATAATGTATAATTTGATATCATATGTACTATATGTCAATTTTATTTCATGAAAATATACATAAGTGAATTCAAAAATTGATGCCATCAATAAATTCAATCTTTACAATTCGGAGGCAACACAATCATGGGTCGCATTGTACGAACATAATGTTAGTTGTGGAGCCCGATTATATTCCTGATTCATAGTTTTGTTTAGTCGTGCTTGGAATCCATTC
>ML784181.1:577948-597707 GCA_009831015.1 Picea engelmannii
GGAAACAATTTTTTTAGTCCCCCTCTGGTGGGGGATCCAGGGGCAGTGCCCCTGAAGAGAAATATTGGGAAAATTTACCTTGTAAAATATTGTAATTTCGTAGTCAATTTGGACCATTCATTATAAGGTCACAGATCTGACGTTAGAATTCATGTTAGAGTTTTTTGTCCTAGAAGGAAACCCTCTTTTATGAGGGAATTGTATTCTGGTTGTGTATGAGTGTCATTATTGTATTATCATAGAGGAGACTATGAGAGGAAGAAGAGGAAGTTACAATGGCTGTGTTGTAGGATGTATCCCTTCATTTTGATGGATAATAAAAAGGAAGGACCTGGAAATTTCTTTGGTGGACATAGCCCACACTGGGTGAACCATGTATATCTGTGTCTCTATTGTATTGTGTATCTTCTGTGTTTTATTTTCGCATTCATTTTACTTTATTTTTCCACGATTCTATTTTCCTAACAACTGGTATCAGAGTGAAAGATAACTCGCAGGAAAAGAGGGTTCCTGGTTCGAGCGGGAGAAATGGAGGAAGATGGAAAGTTTAGGTTCGAGAAAATTAACAACCAAAACTACCAGTTATGGAATATGCAGATGGAATATTATTCATATTATAATGATCTATTCCTACCATTGGACGGAATAGAAAAGAATTCGACGACCATGAAGGACGAAGAATGGGAGGTTCTTGATAGAAAGGCACTAGGAACGATGTGGTTGATCCTGGAAGCGTCGGTGGCTTTCAATATTTAAAAAGAAAAGAAAAAAAGGAGTTGATGGACGCATTGGCTAAACTATATGAAAAAAACTCGGTGTCCAATAAGGTATTTCTAATGAAGCGATTATTTAATATGAATATGTCAGAAGGTGAGTCTGCTGCAGATCATTTAAATGAATTTAATATGGTTAATAATCAGCTAAGTTCTCTAAAAGCGGACTTTGATGATGATGTCAGGGATTTTCTAATATTGTGCTCATTTCCAAAAATATGGAACGGCTTGGTCATGGTTGTAAGTAACTTTGTCTCTGGTTCAAACACTCTAAAATTTGATGATGTTGTTGGTGTTATCCTTAGCAAGAAAATGCGATGAAAAGTCACAGGTGAGACATCAGGTAATGCGTTGAGCATGGAGAATAGGGGAATAAAAGAGGATAGAGGAAAGGCTTCAATGAATCATGGTAATTCTAGGAAGGGTAGATCCAAATCCACACCAGGAAATATAGTGTTGGAATTGTGGGAAGAAAGTACATCTGAAGAAAGACTGCAGAGCTCCAAAGAAACAAAGAGATGGATAGCAGGAGAAAAATCAAGAAGAAAATGTAACAGATGATGTGTTACAAGATTCTTTGATTTTTTCTGTAGATGATAGTTTTGAGTCTTGGGTAGTAGATCCAGGGGATTCATTTCATGCCGCACCCCATAGGAAACATTTTCTAGATTATGTTCAAGGATATTTTGGACAAGTTCTTTTGGGTGATGACGCCCCATGAAAAATTATTGGAATGGGAGAGGTACAAATAAAGCAAAAGAATGGAAACTAATGGTTGTTGAAAGAGGTAAGACATGTTCTAGATTTATAGAAAAATCTAATTTCAGCTGGGAAGTTGAAAAGTGAAGGTTGTATATATATATTGGAAGGTCACCAAAGGATCATCGCTGATAAAAAAAAGGAGAGAAGGTAGGTACATTGTATTTATGTACTGGTAATATTGACTCTTCTATCTCTTTAGCTTCTACAATAGTGGATACAACATTGTGGCATCATAGACTTGGACACATGAGTGAGAAGGGGATGCATATACTTCACAAAAGAAATTTGTTTCCAGATCTTAAACAAATTGATTTGGATTTATGTGAGCATTGTGTTTATGGAAAACAAAAGAGAGTCATATTTCTCAGAGTCAGAAAAGAAAAGAAGAGTGAAAGGTTAGAGCTTATGAATACATATATATGGGGATCAACTCACGTATCATATCTTGGTAGCTCTCATTATTATGTTACTTTTATTGATGATGCAACTAGAAAAACTTGAGTTTATTTCATTCGAAAAAATATGATGTTTTTGATACTTTTAAGAAATGGAAAGCTTTGGTTGAGAATGATACAAGAAAAATGTTGAAGTGTCTCAAATCAGACAATGGAGGTGGATATTGCAACAAGAAGTTTGATGATTATTTTTCATACCATGGGATTCGTAGAGAGAATACAGTTCCAGGAACACCACAAGAAAATGGTGTGTTAGAAAGGATGAATAGGACAATCATGGAGTGTGCAAGGAGTATGAGATTGCATGTTGATTTTCCCTTACAGTTCTAGGCAGATTCTGTGAATATTATTGTTTAATTAATAAATAGAGGACCTTCAATCTATTTGGATTGTGGAATTCCAGAGGAGGCATGGATAGGTAAAAAGGTAAATTATTATTTTTTGAAGACTTTCGGTTGTGAAGCATGTGTCCATATTGATAAAGCAAATAGAACAAATATTGAGGAAAAATCCAAGAAGTGTACCTTTATTAGATATGGTGTTAATGATTTTGGCTATCGCTTATGGGATTATGAAAATAAAAAATCATCAGGATTAGAGATGTCATATTCAATGAGAAGGTCATGTACAAATATTAGTTGCAGGAAAGAAACAAAAAAAAGAAAATCCAAAATACAGAGTGCTTGATGAAATCACTGAAAAGAAATTCCAAAGGTACCAGAAAACAAAAAATGTATAACAACAAGAGAAACAGGTGCCTCAAACTCCTGCAAGTGTTGTTAGAAGATCTACCTGGTTAAGTAGACCCCCTAAACGATACTCTCCTTCATTGTATTATTTATTTTTGACTAATTATGGTGAACTATAATGTTATGAAGAGGAAATGAAGGTAGACACTAAAAGGAAGTGGGAGAAAGACATGAAAGAGGAAATGGATTCCTAGGTAAATAACCAGACTTGGGACTCGATTCATTTTCCTACAAGAAAAATAGTATTGCAGAATAAATGGGTTTGCAGGTTGAAGGAAGAAGATGGAGGAAAAAAAACGGTACAAGGCTATACTTGTTGTAAAGGGGTTTTCACAAAAGAAAGGTATATATTTTGATGAAATATTTTATCATGTTGTTAAGATGACTTCAATTAGGAAATTTTTAAGTCTTTTGGCAATAGAATATTTGCATCTTGAACAGTTATATGTAAAAACAACTTTTCTCCATGGGGATTTGGAGGAAGAGATTTATTTTCAACAGCCACAGGGGTATGAGGTCAAAGGAAAGGAGAATTTGGTATGTAGGTTGAAGAAGAGCTTGTATGGCCTCTCCAAGGAAGTGGTATTTGAAGTTTGGCAGGTTTATGATAGAACACAGTTATAATAGATGCCACTTTGATCATTGTGTTTATTTTAAAAGGCTAGAAAATGGAAGCTATATTATCTTACTATTGTATGTAGATGGCATGCTTGTTACAGGGTCTAATATGCAAGATATAAGTGTGCTCAAGAATAAATTAGTTAATTCATTTGTGATGAAGTATTTGGGTGCTGCAAATAAAATCCTTGGTATGAGAATAACAAGAGATAGGAAAAATCACAAATTGACATTGTCTCAGAGTGAATACATAGAGAAGGTGTTGGAGAGGTTTAGAATGCATAATGAAAAACCACTTAGTACACCTTTGGCCAGCCATTTCAAATTAACTAAGGAAATGTTTCCCAAAACACAGGAGGAGATAGAATGCATGTCCAAGGTACCTTATTCATCAACAATTGGCAGCTTGATGTATGCAATGGTTTGCACAAGACAAGATATTGCACATGCAATGGGAGTTGTGAGCAGGTATATGAAAAATCCAGGTAAAGAACATTGGGAGGAAGTAAAGTGTATTCTTAGTTATTTGAGAGGTACAGTTACTCATGCATTATGTTTTGGAGGTTCATACATTGTTCTACAAGGATATGTTGATTCATATATGGAAGGTGATAAAGATAGTAGGAGGAGAACCATAGGGTATGTTTTTAATGTAGGTGGAACAACAGTAAGTTGGATTTTGAAACTGCAAAAGTTTGTTGTGCTTTCAACAATGGAAGAAGAGTATGTTGTTGCTATAGAGGCTAGTAAATAGATGATTTGGTTATAGAGGTTTTTGGAGGAATTGGGAAAGAAATAGGTTTTACTGTGATAGAGAGAGTGTCATTCATATTGCAAAGAACTTATCTTTCCATTCGAAGACTAAGAATATACATCTCATGTACCATTTCATACGATCTATCTTGGAAGATGGACATTTGAAGTTGGAAAATATACATACTAGCCAGAATCATGCAGACATGTTAACAAAGGGAGTAACCAGGGAGAAACTGAGTTCCTACTCAATTTCAGTTGTTCTTCAAGCATGAAGGTGAATATGATAAATTTTCCAAGTTCAAGGTGGAGTATAGTCCAACAGGTACAACAACAGTGGAGTTGATGTGATTAGTCTCCAAGTGGGAGATTATTGGTTGTGGAACTTGATTATCTTCTTGATTCAAAGGTTTGTTTCAGTCATGCTTGGACCCCATTCCCTAATGGGGGTGTGGGGGGGATTACCCCCCACAAATTTCTCCAGGGGGGGAGACGACAATTTTTGTATCCCCCCCCCGAGTGTGGGATTCGGGGGAAACACCCCCGAAGTGAAATATTGCAAAAATTTTCGTTGTAAAATATTGTAATTTCATAGTCAATCTGGATCGTTCATTATAAGGTTGTAGATATGACCGTAGAAATTATGTTCGGTTTTTTTTCCCTAGAAGGGAGCCCTCTTTTATGAGGGAATTGTATTGCGACTGTGTATGAGCGTCATTATTGTATTCTAAGAGAGGAGACTGTGAGAGGAAGAAGAGGAAGTTACATCAGGTATGTTGTAGGTTGCATATTTTCATTTTAATTGATAATAAAAAGGAAGGACCTGGAAATTTATTTGGTGGACATATCCCACACTGAGTGAACCAAGTATATATGTGTCTCTATTGTATTGTGTATCTTTTGTGTTTTATTTCCACATTCTTTTTATTTTATTGCTCTGGAATCCTATTTTTCTAACACGGGAGAGGAGGAAATAGGGCAATGATAGGAAATAATTCAAACGGTTGAATGGTAGAAGCATGCCTTATCCTGATCATTTAAAAGAAAATATCCCAATGATATGCCCTAACAATTGGGTTGTTTACCAAGTCATATAGAAATACGGTGCATCCAGTCGTTACTCGTGTGCTGAAGAAGATGCACTAAACATAGGGATTGGGTGCAACAACTCGGTAATAATCTCTTTGTGTACATTTTTAACTTCACAATGCACATTTGAATTGTAGCATCTATATTTTATATTTTATTGGTCGGGTTATTAGACACATGACACTGTGATTTTTTCAATTTTTTATAGGTGAATTTGTTCCCATCTATGTGGTCATATGGAAATCATTTTCACATAGAGGATGTCGATGATGGAAACATGACAGAAGATTGTGGATTGGAAGTCAAGTTCAACCAATCTAGTCATGCTAGCCACCATGTTCAAAACCTAATACGAGGGAAGTTAGGTTACATTGGAAAGAGACAAAAGATCATTTGAGTGGACTTATCTTCTTTCCAATGTGCTATTTTTCGGTGCAAGTGGTGGGTCACCTTTGATAGGAATAATGTAAATGAAGATCGTGATAGTGGGATGATATGTATCAACTCTAGAAAGATGTGGGATGAAGCTAAGGAGCCTTTTGTTTTCCCAAAACATCGTAACCAATTTTGTTTTAACCTATATGTGTTGGATAGGGATTGGTGGTTCGTATTAAGACACGACCCTAGATCAAAACATATTTTGAGAACAACATTGTTATCATGCCAAGTGAGGAAGATAATCAAGGTGATGACAACGAAGAGTGATATGTACATGTTTTATTTCATCATTTATATTGTTGTTGTATGCTTTTTTTATCTTTATTTTGCTAATTATATTGATTTTTATTCATCTTGTGATGGAGGAAATGGAAAGTTCATGATAACAAATCTCTGAACAACTTTAGTTGGTTAACAGTCAGTTTGATGCATAATGTGTTTGTATTTCAAATTATTTGTGATTGCATGGAACGATTGATTGAAATAGAATTTTATGTTGTTATTTGAAGATATGCATATGTCATTGCATTTTTAATACAAAATTTTAAGAATTATTTTCATGATAAAGTCGTAACAACATGTTTTTAGAAAAATTTCGCCAAACATTTTATAGTTGGCATTTTATATAATTGGTAAGATTCACAAACTCAAACTAGTATTTCCAATTGTGAAATCTTGAAAAATTTCAAACTAGTTGAATTTTTAATGGGATATGAAATTTTACTTTCTCCATATAAAGTTTTAAAATGAAAAAAATAACAATAGGAAGATTTGCATCCATAACATTTTAGGGCCAATAGAATTCTTATCATTGGAGATCATAACTTTTTATAATTACAATTTTTAGTGTAGAATATTCTATTCAAAAAGAGTAAATAGTACAATGGAAAATAACATTTACTCATATGTAATTTGTTTTTTGAAAAACATTTAGTTAGAATGAATATGTATGAACTATATATGCAATAGAAAAATGTTTATGGTAATTTTACAATTATAGTTTCAACCATATTGAACTTTGTAATTTATAAAAATATCTTTGCATATTTTATTTAAATTAAGTCTTTATGTTTCATATATATAATTTTGATATAAGTTCACCAATATATAATCTATAATAAAGATCATTTAATAAGATAAAAACATTGTGATGATAACCATATAACAAACATAAACTTCATCTAAAATACACATTTAAATACACTAACATCATCTAATTATATATACCTCTACCACATATAAACGTCATTAATTATCTAACACACAAATCTAATAATCTAGCAGGGCATCATCATTGTGATCACATCTAACAAAACACAAGCATTGTCTAACATCATCATCACACACATCTAACAAGAATAATTTAACATACACATCTATCAAGCACATTTAACAAACATATCTAACATGATCTAACAATGTACAAATCAACATCAACATATAAATTATTTAAGTACATCATCATGATCAATAGGAAAAATACACATCTAATGAACATTGTTATAACATACACATCTATCAAGAAAATTTAACAAACATATCTAACATGACCTAACAATATACACATCAACATTGACATGANATATATATATATATATATATATATATATATATATATATATCATGAAAAGGTCAAATAATTGTTATAACATATTTTTGATACTTAGAGGGGGGTGAATCAATATCAAGTACAATTTAAACACTTTTTAAATTTATACTTCAACCAAATTATATATTCAATTATATCCAATGAACAATGAGCAATAATAGAAGAGTTGCACCAATACACCACAATACACCATGCACAATATATGAGAAGTAATCAATAGTTATTGTTAAAGGGAAGTAATGACTTCCAAGGGAAGCTATAGCTTCCAAGTTCAAGGGAGGGATAAACCTCCAAGATAAATAGGGGGTTAAACCCTCTATCCTTGCCCCTTCCTTCCACCCAAGAATATAAAAAATATAATGAAGCTTTACATCACCATATCACCGATAATATCATCAAAAAACCATAACCATACTCATAAACATGAACCATATGCCAAGATGTGCCTTCCTTAAAACTTTCTCAAGCCTTTTTCATGTACGCTACCCATCTTCAATCAACTCATGTATGTACACTACCCATTATATTTCCACCCTGTGTATGTACTCTACATATTAAATTTCATCCCGCATATGTCGTTATAAAAATAATATTTCTACAATTTTGGGACTCCTGGGCCTTTCAGACTTCGCCACCTCAGACTTGCTCCACACTGAACTCCAAAAATACTCCTAGCACAAGTGCATACCCACTTATGCTAGCTCCATCACACTTTATTGGATAATAAAATGAAAGTCTTCCACGTGTATTTATACTCTTTGTGACTTTTCCTTTTGACATTAGGTCCAACCTATCACTTTCTCATTTTGTAATTCTTTTCTTTAATTATCTTCAGGGTCGACCTGTAAATTCACATGTTCATCTTCAAAAAATCATTTCTCCTCAACCGTGGTGATCCACGTGATGTGCCACCTACCACCAGAAATGGAATGATGTATACTATCCATCCATGGGTGTTTTATATTCATGTGCATTGTCCTTCATGTACAAATATCGTCATCAATATTGGGGTCCAAAACCAATGACTAGTGTTGACATCAGTGACAACAATCAATATTCCAACAATCTCCCCCTTTAGCATTGATGGAAACACTCATGCTCCCGCTGTGACCATGCTCCTAGTTTCTCTCCCCGTTTTACATCAATGGAAAAGGGTGAGGTTGCTCCCCTCGAGTTAAATGGAAAAAGGTAACTCGTTTCTTTGGGGATGCTCCCCATGAACATATGTCACTCAGTAATACTTCATTTTTCTAGTCTCTTTCTTCCTTGGAGATCTTTTGTGGATCTAAGACATATATGTTACTTGGTATTCTTGTATCAATTGCAACCAATCTTCCTGATTCTTCTTTTCGGATTTTGCATCTTCGGAAGTCAAACGTGAGAGTGTATCCTTGATCACACATTTTACTCACACTGAGGATATTATGCTTCAAGTATTCAACCAATAGGACGGTCTTTTCTTTTACATATTTGCTTCCAAGATGTACTATGCCTTTTCCAAGTATTTTGGCAAATGAGTCATCTCCAAATGAAACATTGTCACATTTTCTCTTCAAGATGAGGAATTTGTCTTGATCCCTGGTCATGTGTGAAGAACATCCATTGTCTATGTGTCATTCATCTTCTTCTTTACCTTCTTCACCGGTCAATTCTATTTGACAATATTCATTGTTTGGAATTTATTTCCTTCTCCATATTGTGGTTGACATAAGGACATTTTTCATAGGAGTATCTTCATTCACATATATGTAGTCTTGTGCTTTGTGACCAAGATTATTACATTTGTAGCATACGATGTTTTGCTCCATTAACAGAAAAAATGGATTATAACTTTTGTTGACAAATTCACGAAAATTTCCATATCTCCTATTTACACCATTCATGTTTCTTTCATAGTTGTTGTTTTCATTGATTCTTCAATTAATTGCCTTATGTCCAAAATTTCTACAAGTATAAAAATGACCAAGAAAGAAATTTTGATACCTGGGAGTAAGTGGTCTTATTTGTGGTGTAATCCATATGGGTTGATGCCATTTTTTATCATGATCTATTATTTTGTAGTTTACTTCATATTGATTGAAGCTTCTTTGATTTATGAAGGGCGGAGGTCTTCTTGAATATTCATCTCTTCTATAATCATTCCTTCTTTCTGGCATCTTGGTCCACTTTTCATCAATTTTATTTGCTGGTTGTGTGGGGATTTATTCAACCTTTTTGCTAGCATTTGTATATTCTTTGTGTAAAGTTTCACCCATGCATCCAAGATGTGTTAATTATTTTGAAACTTGAGAGTTTCTTAAGTTCTTTCTTAATGAGACAACTTCTTGTTCAAGTTTCTCACAATCTTCTTCTTTCTTCATCATCTGGACATTCCTAACTTCTTCTATTCTTATTGCTTCTTCAAGTAGATTCTTAAAGGATATGGTTTCTTCTCGTAGTTTTTCAAAGTATTTTAAATGTTTATTAAAGCTATCAATTATATTTTCACAACTATCCAATTCTCTTCTTAGTTTTCTATGTGTGTTTATGATCTTGTTATTTTCAATATCAACATGAATCAAATTTTAAAGATTCTCATCTTCTTGTTGAATCATTATAATTCATGATTTTCTTATTCTATTTCAAAATTGTCTTCTTCTTCTTCCTCAGTATCATCTCTTTCAATTTTTGGATAAGGGAATTCATGTTCAAGATGTACTACTCCTTCAAAATTAAAACAAAACACTGCACCTCTAAGAATTTCTTCGACATGTGAGTTGAAACTTGCTTCAACTTCTTTTTCTTTTGGATTTGCATAAATATATTGTAGCTTATCCCAAAGATCCTTTGTTGATGCACACAATCCCAACTTGGATTTTACTGAATCAACCAATCCATCCAGGATAGTATCCATTGTCAATTTGTTGTTCCTTCTTTCTTCCTTCTGAGCTACAGTCTTTGGTTTCTTCAAAGCCTTCTATCCTAAAACAACTGAGAACCAGACATCTTCTCTTAAAGTTGGAAAGTATGTTTGAATTCTATTACTCCAATATGCATGATTGCTTCCATCAAATGGTGGAATCCCATTTAGAATGTTGTCTTCCATTTTTGCTTAGGATCTTCCTTACAGTGGTTAAACTGTATTAAAGGTAACCTGCTCTGATACTAATTGTTGATATTGAGAGGGGGGTGAATCAATATCAAGTAAAATTTAAACACTTTTTCAACTTATACTTCAACTAAATTATATATTCAATTATATCCAATGAACAATGAGCAATAGTAGAAGAGTTACACCAATACACCACAATACACCATGCACAATATATGAGAAGTAATAAATAGTTATTGTTCAAGGGAAGTAATGAATTTCGAGGGAATCTACATCTTCCAAGTTCAAGGGAGGGATAAACCTCCAAGGGAAGATATAATCCTCTAAGATAAAGAGGGGGTTAAACCCTCTATCCTTGCCCCTTCTTTCTACCCAAGAATATACAAAAGATAATGAAGCTTTGCATCACCATATCACTGATAATATCATCAACATACCATAACCATACCTAGAAATCTGAACCATATGCCAAGATGTGAATCTTTAAAACTTTCTCAAGCCTTTTTCATGTATGCTACATATATTCAATCAGCCCGCGTATGTATGCTACATATTATAATGTCAGCTTGTGTATGTACGCTACCTATTATACTGTCAACCTGCGTATGCCTTTAGAAAACTAGGGTTTCTGCAATTCCTAGACTTCCATTCCTTCCAGACTTTGCCACCTCCGACTTGCTCCATGATGAACTCCACAAATACTCCTAGCACAAGTGCAAACCCATTTATGCTAGATCCATCACACTTGCTTGGATAATAAAATGAAAGTCTTCCATGTGTATTTATACTCTTTGTGACACTTCCTTTTGGCATTAGTGTTGACCTATCACTTTCTCATTTTTTAATTCTTTTCTTTAATTATCTTCTGGGACGACCTATAAATTCACATGTTCATCTTCAAAAAATCATTTTCCCTCAACCATGAGGATCTAGGTGACATGCCACCTACCACCAAAAATGGCATGACATATACTATACATCCATGGGTGTTGTATCTGCATGTGCGTTGTCCTCCACATACAAATACATTCATCAATATTGGGGTCCAAAACCAATGAATAGGGTTGACATCAATTACAACAACCAATCTTCCAACAATATCCCCCTTTGGCATTGATGTCAACACTCATGCTCCCCATGTCACCATGCTCCTAGTTTCTCTCCCACTTTGAAATCAATGACAAAGGGTGGGGCTAATAACCATGAGTTCAATGGAAAAAGGTAACTCTCTTCTCTGGGGTTGCTCCTTATGAACATATGGAACTTAGTAATACTTCATTTTTCTGGTCTATTTCTTCCTTGGAGCTCTTTCATGGATCTAAGATGTATATGTTACTTGGTCTTCTTGTAGCAGTTGCAACCAATATTCCTGAGCCTTCTTTTTTTAATTTTCATCTTCGGGAGTCAAATGTGAGAGTGTATCCTTGATCACACATTTACTCACACTAAGGATATTATGCTTCAAGTCTTCAACCAATAGGACATTCTTTGCTTCCAAGCTCTACTATGCCTTTTCCAAGTATTTTGGAATATGATTCATCTCCAAATGCAATATTTCCACCTTTTATCTTCGAGCTGATGAATTTTTCTTGATCCCTGGTCATGTGTGAATAAAATCCATTGTTTATGTGTCATTCATCTTCTTCTTTACATTTTTAAACGGTCAATGCTATTCAACAATCTTCATTGTTTGGTATTTCTTTCGTTCTCCATATTGTGGTTGACATAGGGAAATTTTTCATAGGAGTATCTTCATTCACATATTTGCAGTCTCGTTCTTTGTGACCAATATTATTACATTTGTATAATGCAATGTTTTGGTCCATCAGTAGAACAAATGGATTATAACTTTTGTTGACAAATTCACGAAAATTTACATATCTTCTATTTACACCATTCATGTTTCTTGCATAGTTATTCTTTTCATTGATTCTACAATTAATTTCCTTATATCCAAAATTTATGCAAGTATAACAATGACCAAGAAATAAATTTTGATACCTGGGAATAAGTGGTCTTCTTTATGGTGTAATCCATCTAGGTTGGTGCCATGTTTGATCATGATATATTCTTCTATAGTTTTCTTCATAATTATTCAATCTTCTTTGATTTCTGAAGGTAGGAGGTATTCTTGGATATTCATTTCTTCTATAATCATTCCTTCTTTCCGACATCTTGGTCCACTTTTCATCAACTCTCCTTGTTGGCTGCGTGGGGATTTCTTCATGTAACACCCCTTTTTTTACGACTAGGAAAGCGAAGCACTAAAGGTAAAAAGAAAAAAATTAAGCATTAGGAAAATAACGTCAACACATAATTCATAGAAGCGCCTAATCAATGACATCATAATTAAAAGAATTACAAACTACTCATCATTGTAATAAATAACAATGAAATCAACGCATCAACTTGATTAGTAATGACACAGAATTAACACATCATCACAGAGATAATGACACAATTCAATAAGTATCACAAATGGCGATGCAAGAACAACTCATCACATAAAGATAGCATAGAGAAACTACCCACCCAACCTACGCTACAAGGTTAGGACCTCCAAGACACATAAGCAATGCTCAAGCCCAGGATTCAATTGATTTTGACCATTTAAGGTCTTAGGGTTGGTGATTGTTCTAAGGAACAAGGATGTGTCTACATCCCACTAGCACAATCAATTCCAAAAGCCAACAAGCTAAATCAACACATCAATGATAATCAATGGTGCAATAGTGTTCTAATAACCAATCACACCTCACATAAATTCCAAGGCATAAGATAATTTAATTACTAATTCAATCATACCACGACATAAGTTAAGGCACAATGTAATCATATTTATTTTATTTCCATGGCGCAAAAGTAGACATCTACTTTACTTTAAGGCGTGTGATTACTCAATCATTGAATTCAACAATAATCAACATTATTTTCAACGTGCACGCATGAAATAATTACTGGATTAAACATGAATCAACATCATTCAATGCATGCAATTAATCCATTTACTTAGGAATCATACATCAACATTATTACAATGCGTGTGAGTAATCTAAAAGCAAAATTGTTCATGCATCATCATTAGTCCATAGCACACACAATCTAATCACCTAATCATCCATACATCATTATTCTCAAGGAATAAGAGAAATCTACTTTGTTTTAGGTCACAAGAGAAGATTATTTCTTAATCAATCATATGTCGAACTATTCTATAGGTGCATGTGTAATCAAATTTATTTCATAAGGCTTAAGAGATTATAATGCTTAATCAGTCATATAACAACATTTTCTAAGGGCGTGCATGTAATATAACTATTTAATTAGTCACACCTCAACATTATATCATGGCGCATGAGTAAGCTACATAAAAACAAATTCATGGTAATTCGATACTAGATCTATCTACCAAGACCAACCTTTCATCCTTGCGATGCAATTCATAAGTTACTAAACAACAAAAACTTCTTCGACAAAATAATACAAGTGTGAGAGGAAAATACTTAAAGTAGGACAATTCTTATTTAAACAAATGTGAGGACTTCCCGCCTAAAATCAAAGTCCAAATTAAGGTTTAAAGTTGCGACCAAAATTTCCTTTTAACAACCATCGAGGAACTCAAGTTTAGATTTTATTATGTGTCCCAAGCAACTGTAAAATCAATCTAAATAATCCCCGGATGGGGTGTCAAAAGGGCTATCGTGGCAGGAGACGGATGAGGGTATGGGGTGCCGTGGTATGGAGTCACATGCTGGGCATGTGCCACAGCCCGTCACCCCACCTGGTATTTAATAGCGTTTATGTTGATATGAGCCGCATTTATGCAGGAGTCCTATCGCTGCAAGTTCGAATGCATTGGGTTATAATGGAGACGGTTAACTTTTGTTCGCTGATAGTTGGGCTCATTCTGCCGAAGCCGGATTTCCACCTTGCTCTTTTCCTCTGGTGCGAGCGTGACTCTATCCTCCCCCGGCGCTCATCGACCTTTTTTCTTCCTGCATTTCGCCTTGACTGTTATATGACAAGGCCAAGAGGCAGACCGCGGCGGGGTGCGCCATGGAAGCCTCGACGACCCTCGCTTTCTCCTCCAGAAACATCTTCTGATGAGTCCTCTCATTGCCATCAGTCAGTCTCCTCCCCGGTAAACCTGCAACCTCCGCAATTAGGGTCCATGGCTATCATTCTGAATACGCCAATTTCCCTTCTTCGGCTTTTCCACGATCCCGGGCCATCCCACACTCCTGCTAGCAATTTAGACCATATCCAGGCTCATCAGAGAAGACCCAGTACAACAGCACCCCACAGCCAAGCCTCCTTCGACAGAGCGCAGTTCCGGGACAGTCTAGCCACATTGCACACCCTGGTATTTGAGCTTCGGTAGGAGGTAGCGGATTTGCATTATTGTGTGGAGGCCACGGAAATTAAGGTGGCAAACTTTCTCCAAATTCTGGCGTCCATGCATGATGCCTTGTTCCCAGATTCTGAGGAAGAGTCTGCAGAGGGAGACCCCGATTTCGATGGAGAAAACAACCAACATCCTGTGACGAGCCCACTAGTCAAGAGAAAGGAGAAGGAGAGGCACAAGGACAACGCCAAGGAAGCTGAGAGAAACAAGGAGAATGACGAGCATGTGAGCGACGGGACAGGGTACATCGAGGAAGAGCCTTGGACCAGTGACCATCCAACCACTTGGCCAAGCTACCAGCCAGGTGTCTAAGTTTACTAAGTCTAGTTTTCCAGATGTCTAAATTTCTAATGTCTAGGTTCAGTATGTATGCCACAGACAAGTTCATCACTCTTTTTTCAATATGCTTATGTCGTAATAGTCCAACACTTAGCGGGCCAGCTGGACTGGTTTCCTCCTAGATGAGGCAGTCTAGTAACTGCGACCCAGACAACTCTGTATTTTGACCTGGTTTTTGGAAGCTTCTAATATAGTTACACTCTTATTTACAAAAAAAATAAAATCAATCTAAATAAGCATAGAAGCAGGGAATAAAACTTCTTACAATCCATTAAATGTGGTCCAATTTAACCTATCAAATTCAACCATGAGCAATATAAATTCAATGCAATAAATTAATGCTTCCGAGAATTTAAAAATTGAGGAAATCTATAATTATACCAATAAAGGTGAGAATGAGATTTAATATATGGAAGCATTTCAAGTAAAAGTTTTTCATCCATCACCTTCTTAGCATGACAAGGATTACACACTTTCAAGTTTTAATATATATCTCTATGATATTCCTAGTTTTAATATATTTCCCTATGCTCCACATTTCCCCATTGATTACAACATTGACACAAACGAATTTTGTGCAACATTAAAATTGAAAAAGCAAATAACAACTGCCAATCACTGGACAAGTGGGTGAGGGCGCAAAGCTTATGACTCTCCCCAAAAATGCAGAGTTTATAATTCACTGGGTAATCTCCTAACAATTCGTTGAGGGCATAAAATACATCAAAAACGCACAGAATAAATTTTCTAAGGATGAGTGTGGATGTAGTTTATTGGGTAATCACCTGGAAAACTCACAGAGGGCATAAAATCCATCAAAAACATAGAGAAGAACTTTTCTAAGGATGAGTGTGGATGCAGTTCGTTAGGTAATCACCTAGAAAATTCGTCGAGGGCATAATATCCATCAAAAGTACAAAGAATAAGCTTGCTAAGGCTGAGTGTGGATGCATCTCGCTAGGCAATCTCTTGGAAATTTGTTGAGGGCATAAAATCCATCAAAAACACAGAGAATCAATTTTCTAAGCAATGAGTGAAGGCGCAGAGGTGAAAATGAGATGAAAACTCCAAGAACAGAATGTATACCAAGATGGGTGAATGCCTTAAATCACAAAGGATAAAGAAGGGTTTTCTCAGATGGTGTAATTAAAAACATAGAGGGGAAAACAAGTGAAAATGTTGGGGAATACTCCTGTACAAAATCGTTGAGGGAGATAACTCAGAGATTTGGAAAAACATAGAGAATAGAACTCAGAGATCAACACGCATAGATTTAAATGTTGGGCATTTTTTTTCTTCTTTTTATTAGGAAAACACATAGGTTAAGTGCTCAGAGATATTAAAAACACAGAGATTGACTCACATGAAAAAAAAACGAAGAAGAATTAATCAACTCAGAAAAAAAATTCAGATGAAGGATGATGGGCGAAATGGTTTTAAAACACAAGGGTTACTTGGATATTGGGTGAATTGTTTAAAACAAAAAGAATTAATAAATCGTAGAGGATGAAAAAGATATAAATTCGCATAGGAAGAATTCAAAATTCACTCGGCTTCGCAAGGCCATCAATCAATATACTAATTCTAAAAACCATCCATACAATAAAAACTTAACACAATGCAAACTCAAATGAGAATACTGTGACCGATGAAGATATGCTTGATGACGATCCTTGGAAACTGGAGTTCCCTTCCTTCTTCCTCTTTCTAATCGTTGAGACTTCACCGATACCTCCCAGCCAATGCTATGGGTACTCTTCTTCCCCCTTATCCCCCCGAAATGCAAAGGGGCCACGCACAAACACAACCAGAATCCTCTAGCTCCCAGCTCGCCTCGCAAGGTAGAGCCACCACTCTCTCTCTCAAGCTGGGTATCCCAACTATCACAACTAAAACCAATCAAAATTTATGTAGCATAACCTTACTCATAACCGGTGTCCTCCATTCCTCCTCTCACCCATTTGTTTTATAGAATTTCCTTAGTGACAACTTGCCATTTGCACATTTAATTTGTTTTTTTTTTTTTTTTTTAATTTAATTAGGAATTATTTCCCCCATACACTTGTCACTTGTTCCCTTAGTTGCACCAATAAATCCACAATTTAATTTAATTAAAAGTCAATTTCCCTCATCCATCCTAAAAGCGCTCCTAAAATCACTCCTAGGTGTTCCTTTATTCACTTTATTTCCCATTTATGACTGACGCCTTTCTAAAACAGGTTTGAGTTAAAATAGGAATGTTCTCTAGTTAGACTAGACTTTAGATACCTTTCTATGCTTACACATTATTTTATGCTTTATTTCTTTCTTATTTTAATTTCTAATTTGGTATTTTATGCACACATGTGTATTGTATTAATTCCTTAGATTTATTTCATCTCTCTTAATATCTTAATTTGGTTTACCCTTTTTCTTATTTCATCTAATTTGTAGTTTAGTTTTAGAAATATCACCAAGCTTTAGACTTAGGCTTTGTTAAATTTTTATTTGCAAAAGCTTGGACCATTATGGATTATGATTAATAAATTCATTCTTAAATTAATTAATTAATTAACTTGGCAGTGCTCAAGTTTTTACAAGGTTTAATATTCGCTCAGATTTTTCTAGGCCACCTAGACTCATTGACTTAAGTTTAATTCAACAATGTTCCCTTCAATACACACTCTTTTCTCCAAGGTTTCCACTCGCCTTTGATTCAAATTTTTATTACGGGACGTGCCCTTCAAGATGCACTCTGTGCTCCAAGTGTTCCACTCGCCTTTGATTGGTTTTGGTAGTTGTCCAACCCTTGGATTCAATACTCCATTCAACCTACCTTGTGAGAGACTAAGAGCCTCTACGTAATAAGGACCCTACCTTATTGCGCACCCCTTAGAATCTTCATGATAAACTGTCTTAGTATACCTTCACGGAATCGTGGATCTCTTGAACTAGGTAATCATTAACCTACAATTTGAGCCAGGGTGGGAGTGCTAGTAGGCTATGATTGTAACAGCCTCCTCATTACGACAACAACTCTGAAAACAGGTGCAAATTTTTTTTTTGATAAGGTGTGTGCACGCGTGGAGAAGTAACAACACACTTTAACTGTACGACGCCACTCGACAACCAACAAGACACAACCACGATGTTCAGCACAAGAAGACTGAAGGCACACAACGAGTAACTGCAACAATATACGACCATAGGCACAAGGCGCATAACGCAAACAATAAGACATACTGGGGATGCACAGTAAGAACACAGAGGGAAGAGTTCACGGTGTTAGGGTTACTATTTCTGCACCGGAAAGCAGGGCGTTTAGTCTTATGTCTTCTCGAAGGAAGATTAGATAAGCTCCTGGATGACTGCTCAGGCAGAAACTAGTAACCCGACCTAGAACAAGACTCAAGCAAGACGAACACAACTAGACGACCCCGACATATCACAGTGACAACAAGCAATAAATTCCCCTAGACATAAGGCGTACAACTAGCAGCTATAAGAAGAAAATGACACCAGGTGTTAAGTACAACTCAGTCACAGATGGAAGAATCCAACAGTAGAGTTTACCATTTCTGCACAGAAAAGAAGGTCTTTTAGTCTTATGTCTTCTCGAAAGAAGATTAGACAGGCTCCTGGCTGACTGCTCAGGCAGAAACTAGTAACCTCCGTCAGGTGTGTCACAAGATTGGAACCCTGCCTTTAAAGGGCCCGAGACTCTTGATATGGCACTGGATTCCTTCCACTGGAAATACACACAGACATAAATACTAAACTACCGGAGGGGTCCATATCCCGCCCGACACAACCGACCAAGCAACCAACTGAATACTATCAAGTACCACATAAACAAGAAGAACTAATACGTCCCTCACAGAAGGCACGTGACAAAAGGACTCCGACCACGAACACCCAAGTTCAACATTGTTTAAATGAACAACCACCCTAATTGACTAACTCGGAGTAATTTATTGTACGTAAGTCAAGTTATTGCACCATATATATTATTAACAACAATAAAAATTACAATAACACTATCATGAAATATTAACCATCCTTCATTTATATCACCTATCCGGACCAAGATTCTGCATTTACAAAACCTCTTATATGCTACCACCACCAAAATGATAATGACCTTCCAAGATAAAAACATTCAATTAACATGAGGAGCTCTCAATGCGATGYCATCGATGATCATAAAGTTTAATAATAATGCATTAAAAATAACATCATAATTATAGGTAATCATCAATTGAAATTAACAAAATACATCATAACTAAAGGTGGCAATCTGTAAAATAATAAAATCTAAAATGATAATGATTAAAATGGGCCATAATTGGAATGACAAACTATCAGTATTACAAATGACGATAATTAAAGCTAACACTTAATTAAGGATGTTAATATATAGGATTGCATCATAAGTAAAGGTGACATCAATTCGGACATAATGATTTACATCAGAATTAAGAATGGCAACTCTATAATAATATAATAAAATTTAAATGACAATAACTAAAAAGGGAAATAATTGAAATGACCACTACCAGTATTATGAATGACAATATTTAAAGATAGAAATTAATTAAGGAGGTCAACATATGGAATGACATCGTAATTATAGGTGACATTAAATTGGAAATAACAGTTTACATCAGAATTAAAAATGGCAAGCTATAATGGCAACTTT
>ML784181.1:609579-649511 GCA_009831015.1 Picea engelmannii
CTCGAACTAGGTAATCGTTAACCTACAGTTCGAGCCACGGTGGGAGTGCTAGTAGGCTGTGGCAGGGCTGCTGTCCACACCTCTCCCTCAACCTCTCTGGAAATCATGTGTGGCCCCTTTACTCCATATGTGAGTCTGGTCGGAAAGATATCGTCAGCCTGCATCATCAACCATCATGTCAGAACATGTCAACAACATATCATCAATCAATAAATATCATGGTAAGTAAAACAACTCAAATAACACACTCCCTGACTCAATCCGGAGTCCAAGGGTTCCGTCGATGCCTCTGCATCCTCTAGGTCAAAAACCCTGCACACTCAAATAAACTGAGTCAATAGCACCTGTCTACATCAAGTAGTAAAACATCATGTCGTCTATCAGAACGCACCATAATCAAGCATAAATGTATTACTATCAGAAAAGTCCAGATGACTTGCGAGCAAGTGTCCTCAAAGAATAAGTTTTGTAAGTGCGCCAGAGCGGGATGTTATAATGATAGGGATGTTTCCACACCTCTCCCTCAATATTTGGTTGTTGTGAATGGCACCTTTACTCTTTATGTGAGTCAAATTAGCAAGTAATTGTCAACCTGCATCCATCAACAAAACATTGTCAAAGATCCATAAAAAACATCCTAATATAATCGATCATATGTCACATATGCATAAATGGAATACTCAAACTAATACAATCCACTACCTGATTCAATCCAGAGTCCAAGGAGGTCTAGTGATGCCATCGACATCCTCAATCTGTCAAGTGTCCTGCACACTCACGGGAAACTCGTCAATAGCATCTGTCAATACATAGATATCATACAACATAAATCATAATCCATCAACATCATCACAGGAATCCATAAGAGAAACAAACAACCATATACTAAAACTGGATCACTTGCATGCAAGTGTCCTCAAAGAATAAGTCAATAACATGTGATTGGAAGAACATGATGTTACACTTCAACCTTCTTGTTGGCATTTGTATATTCTTTGTGTGAAGTTTCACCCATGTATCCAATATGTGTTAAGTCTTTTGGCACTTGAGATTTTCTTACGTTCTTTCTTAATGAGACAAATTCTTGTTCATGTTTCTCACAATCTTCTTCGTTCTTCATCATTTGGACATTCCTCACTTCTTCTATTCTTCTTTCTTCTTCGAGTAGAGTATTCAAGGATATGATTTCTTCTCTTAGTTTTTCAAAGTCTTCTAATTGTTTCTTCAAGCTATTAATTGTCTTTTCACAACTATCCAATTCACTTCTTAGTTTTCTATGCACATTTCTGATCTTGTTATTTTCAATCTCAACATGAATCAATTTTTCAAGATTCTCATCTTCTTGTTGAATCCCTTATGCTTCGTGATTTTATTCTTCTATTTTAAAATTGTCTTCTTCTTCATTGAACTCTTCTTCTTCCTCGGTATCACCTCTTTCAATTTTTTGGATAAGGACATTCATGTTCAATATTTCCTACTCCTTCACAATTATAACAAAATAACACACCTATAAGAATTTATTTGACATATGAGTTGCAACTTGCTTCAACTTACTTTTCTTTTGGATTTGCATAAATATCTTGTAGCTTATCCCAATGCTCCTTTGTTGATGCACATAATCCCACCTTGGATTTTACTGAATCAGTCAATCCATCCAGGATAGTATCCATTGCCAATTTGTTGTTCCTTCTTGCTTCCTTCTGAGCTACATTCTTTGGTTTCTTCAGAGCCTTGTATCCTAAAACAACTGAGAACCAGACATCTGCTCCTAAAGCTATCAAGTATGTTTGCATTCTATTACTCCAATATCCATGATTTCTTCCATCAAATGGTGGAATCCCATTTGGAATGTTTTATTCCATTTTTTCTTAGGATATTCCTTCTAGTGGTTAAACTATATTGAAGTTAACCTGATCCGATACCAATTTTTGGTACTGAGGGGGGGTGAATTAGTATCAAGTACAATTTAAACACTTTTTCAAATTATACTTCAACCAGATTATATATTCAATTATATCCAATGAAAAATGAACAATAGTAGAAGAGTTACACCAATACACCATAATACACCATGCACAATATATGAGAAGTAATCAATAGTTATTGTTCAAGGGAAGTAATGACTTCCAAGGTAAGCTACAACTTCCAATTTCAAGGGAGGGATAAACCTCCAAGGGAAGATACAATCCTCCAAGATAAAGAGGGGGTTAAACCCTCTATCCTTTCCCCTTACTTCCACCCAATAATATACAACAGATAATGAATCTTTACATCATGATATCACTGATAATATCATCAACATACCATAACCATACTCAGAAAAATGAACCAGATTCCAAGATGTGCCTTCCGTACAACTTTCTCAATACTTTTTCATGTACGCTACCTATCTTCAAACAGCCCGCATATGTATGCTACCTATTATATTCTCAGCCTACGTATGTACTCTACCTATTAAATTTCATCCCACGTATGCCTTCAGAAAACTAGGGTTTCTACAATTCCAATACTTTTGGGCCTTCCATACTTCACCACCTTAGACTTTCTCCCGCTAAACTCCAAAAATACTTCTAGAAAAAGTGCAAACCCACTTATGATAGCTCCATCACACTTTCTTGGATAATAAAATGAAAGTCTTCCATGTGTATTTATACTCTTTGTGACACTTCCTTTTGACATTAGGGTCGACCTATCACTTTCTCATTTTGTAATTCTTTTCTTTAATTACCTTCAAGGCCGACTTGTAAATTCACATGTTCATCTTCAAAAAATCATTTCTCCTCAACTGTGAGGATCCACGTGATGTGCCACCTACCACCGGAAATAACATGATGTATACTATCCATACATGGTTGTTGTATCTCCATGTGCATTGTCCTTCATGTGCAAATACCTTCATAATTATTGTGGTCCAAAACTAATGACTAGGGTTGACATTGATGACAATAACCAATCTTCCAACACATATCTGGTCCAACCAATGAGATAATCATATATACAATAGTAGTGGAAGAATGGTCTGTAGTAGACGATGATGGATGGTCAGGAGCAAGTGGTTGGTCAACTCTTTGATTAGAAATAGTTGGTGGAGGAATAGGTGTTTCCTTATCATTATCTTGGTGAGGTGAAGGAGGAGGAGGAGGATGTGCAGACTCATCACAACCACCCTCATCAATCGATGGGGTACTATATGAACGGGTAATGGAAGAAGAGCGTGTATCATTAGGATCCCTCATGGTTGATAGTATCCCGGTAGCTCTGACGATATGACACATAAGAGGTATCATATCTCACAAAATATCCCTCCAAATATCCAAGAGTGTAGGATCTACCATGATGAATCACATCAACACAGGGTGGACTCCCACCTCATCCAAAAGTGCACAGAGTTGGTTTATCAACTCCAACCTGAATCTAGTATCTGGCCTATGGCGGATGCCACCAATTATTTTCACCCATTGACCATGACCCACCGTGACCTCAAGCATCATATCCTCATCATCATCTAGTGGAGGAGGAGGCATGTCCCCAATGAATGTGCCAATATCTGCAAAATATATAGTTCACAACAATAATTACACAATTTCATTTAACAACTTAATAAAACAAGTTAAATAATGTGTTAGAATTAATTTTATTCTAATTAAGTAGACAATAAAATGAAACTGGATTAATTTAAACAAAAAACTAATATTAGCTCTAGCATCTGGTGGCTCATCCAGTGTAAAGAGGATGTTTGTACATTCTCGTCAATCTAACCCGACTTAAGGACACAACACCATCACGAACATTTGATCATCCTCACTGGCTAGTAGCCCCAGTGCATCAGTGGAAATCCTGGCTAGAAACTCTAGTTAGCCCCTCTTGGGAATCATATCTTCCCACATGTGCATCTGCACTTGAGTCATTGGACTAAAAGGCTGGTGGAAAAAAGTAGGCCTTGTCTCCAGAAACCTATCCAAAAATAAACAAAATAACTTTGAAGCAAAAGGGAAGTTTTCCCTCCCATGTATCATAGCACAACATCTATCTAGATTTATACAAAATTGCAAAAAAAATGGCAGACCATCTAATACATCATGGCCTTTGTACCAAAGAATCAACATAATAAAAAAGAGGGAAACTAATGCACTACCCATCACTGGTAAAGTGTGCAATGGTCGTCACTAATAGTGAGAGGCACCTAACCTCCTGTGCATCGAAATAAGTGATCCGTAGTTTTCCACCAGACACCTGAAAATCAACTAGGGAAAGTAAATCAACCCCAATATATATTTGAGAGTGCATGAGTTGAATATTTGTTTCAAAACCTATTGGGACATGAGGGAACTGGGGAAATCCTCCCCTATCCTGGATAACCCAGTGATAAAATACATATCCTCCTAAGTGGGATGGTACCACTGATCAGGACCGACATAGAATGGTTGTTGATGGACATCCCATCGATGGATCAGTTGCACCAATAACCCATATTTCCCCTGTAGGGATGTAGTCTCCTCATAGTACTTAAGGAGGCCTACATTCCTCAAGAGGACATGGGTCGTTGTAGTAATAGGGTGAGGGTACAAATCCCTCTCCCTCTCCCTTGCCTCCCAATATTGTACAACATTGTACAGGTCAGCCCTATGCTCATATTGTTGTTGTTGTTCTCTCTAATGATGTCTCTTCATAATTAACATATGAAATACATCAGCCTCATACATAAAACCAACAAAAAATCTAGTAAATGAGAAATTTATTTATAAATATGGAAAAATAATTTCCTTCAAAAAATAAGTAAATTTCATCATCGGTGCGCCCCAAAAGTAGTAAAGCACCTCTTATATTGCATATATTACTTGTGAGCATCGTTGACGGTGCTCTCTTGTAACCTATTACACCGTATGCAATTTGTTATATTATTTTATGCAGTGAGTTGTATAACCTTACTGCACCAGTGCTTGAAGGTTATATGACACACCACCTAAAATAATAAAATATTAAAGCATCGTAAAAAAAAAATTTAAAAATGGTTTTGCGGTGCGTATATTTTCCCCTACATGAACCGATGCTTTTTAGGAAAGACAATGCACCGCATCACTAATTTTTTAAAAATCAATAATTACGATACTTAGGATATTATTCTCTATTTTTTTAAGGTGGTGCGTTGTGTAATCATTAATGCACCGGTGCGTACGTTTACCAACACATTGCATTAAAAAATATATATTATTTATACAGTCCATCTTCTAACATAACACCCTGGTGTGTTAACATTGATTAGATGCACCGCCAAAAATAGATATATTATTTTATGTGATGCGTCGGTAAACTTACGCCCTAGTGCATTAATGTTTACAAATGCACCGCCATAAAAAAACTGACATTGTTTTTCAGTGCACCTTGTAAATTTTCAGGGTGCACTGACCGTGGTGCGAGCTGAATGACTCGAATGTACCTCGCAGAATTTAAAAAAAAAAAAAAAAAACTGTAGAAATTTAACTAAATTTTGAATTTTAATCTGCTAAGATTTTAAGTTATAAAGAAACAAAGACATTAACTGGACATTTTCTTGTCGAGGAGGCATGGTTGGCATATAGTCCAAAAAACCAAATTTTCCCACCATTTGGAAAAATTTGAAATCCACGCACTAAGCAATAGACGAAAGGAAGGCAAGAAAGGGAAGCACTGACAGTAGGGCATTTCAGAGTGGAAAAAGTTGCACCAATGCATGAGAAGTCTACAACATTGAAAATGGTAAAAATGATATTTTATCGCCGGTAAATTTTTTTATTTAACCCTGTTACGGTGCACTCAATTTTTAGACGCATCAGTGCATTTGTATTTACCTAGTGCACTGAGGTATATAATTTTTAAAAATAACCCTACCATGGTGCGCTATTTTTTAGAGTAACTTGGACCACTGGTGTGTTCGTATTTAAGAGGTGTGTTCATATTTAAGAAGCGCACCGCAATAAAAAAAAATTAAATGACCCTACCACGGTGTGCCATTTTTTAAAGCACCGGTGCGTTAGTATTTAGATAGCGCACTGGAGTATATTTTTCAAAATAGCCCAACCACGGTGTGCCATTTTGTTAAAGCACCAATACATCAATATTTAAGGAGTGCACCGAAGTATATTGTTTTGAAATAAACCCACCACGGTGCGCCATATGTTAAAGCACCAGTGCGTCCATATTTAAGTAGCACATCGGATTATATATATATTTTTTAATAACCCTACCACGATGCACTATGTGTTAGAGCATCGGTGTGTCTGTGTTATAAACACATCAGTGTGCTTTGTATTTATAAAAGAACTGTGAAAAAACTTCCACTAAAACCTCCAGTCGCTAGCCTCCGCTAGTGTCTTCTATTATAAATGGGTTTTTGGGCTATTTTTATAGGGGCTTCCACAAAAACATTTGTTAGACATTCTTTTCCTTGTAGCGTTAGCTAATTAGGATAGTCTTTAGAGTAGAAACAATAGTTGAAACTTTTGAAGTCATGTATTTTTTTACACTCTCCAAGGGATCATTCCTTGAAAAATAAAATGGAAAATGAGGAAGTCTATTTGCAATATGGATCTATGAGAATAAAAGTGGGAGACTTAATTATTTGTAATATCTCATGAATTAAAAATAAAACTATAGGTACCATATGACTATCTATTAAATGGACAAGAGGTGATAAATGCTAACAATGGTTAATGCAATTTTAATGACCTTGAACCTCATGCATTCCCATATTCATTAACACGAGTTGGAATTCATTTGATCCCTACCTATATGGGATGGCCTAAATTATGTGGTTTTGTTCTCACATCAACCTAGAGTTTAATCCCACTAGCATTTATTGTTATCTTTCTTCGCCGAATACAAAGGTTTTTGAAGGGCATCAAATCCAGTGGTTTTATGCAGGTCTGGAAGTGCCTCAAAATGCCTATGGTTGGGAATCCATTCAAGAAAGAGATCGGGATGGTGGTAAATGTGCATAGGAAAAAAAAATGAATATTTTGTGAAAACTCCAAGCTTCATAGAGGAATCCAAATGCATGAAAGGAATTATGATAAATCCCAAGAATGTATTTCTCTATATGTGAGGAAATGGGAAGGATTGAGAAAATATTAGGAGCAAAAAATTCAAGGGACATCGAGGTAATGCAAATACAAATGATCAACATAAAAGGAATAGATAGAGAATATTAAGAGAAATCAAATTCAATTGGAAATTAGTGAGGAAGGAAACAATGAGAGATTATGGGAAGTTGTGGAGAAAATAAAAGTACTCTAAGATAGAGTTTCGAAATTGGAATTGGAGCAGTCTCCTAGATATGAGAAATAAATAAATTAGTGATCCATGTTATATCTATTTCATCTTTTGGAATGGACCAAGTGGTAGGCATAAAAGAAGATACTAGTCAACAAGACATTGACAAGCAAGGAAACCAAGTTTTTCAATCTCTTGTCAAAGGTTGGAAGGAAGTAGAATGCCCACATCAAGTATGGAAAAATAATATTTAAAAGCTACGATGCTCTACAAGTTACTTTTGTTTTAATTAGGACAATATGTTAGGCTATATACAAGCCAAGTAGTCATATCTAGTAGTAGAACTCAAATAATACTACAAATAGGGAGTAATTTCGTCAAAATTTTGAAGAACTTTGAAGTTTTGAAGATATTTTTGTTTCACACATTTCATATTAACCTATTGGATGATTCAATTGCGACCCCTTTTAATATAAAATTAGTTGTTTCTATTTGTTTAAGTTAAATATAAATTAATTCATTTGAAAAACACTATGTAGGCAAGAAGAAGGAGAAGTTGAAACTTCAAATGTTGGGGATCTAGGTACTAGGTACATAATGGATTGTTTAAATTTCAATGGTGTATTTTATTACTCCATTTAACCACCTAGAATGTCATATGAAAAAAATAAAAGGAGAAAAGTGTGTATAATGTGTAGGTGAAGAACTTATGTAATGCAAAGTTCAAATAGAAGAAAACAATTTCTAGGTAATTTTTTATGAATTTCTTTTCTTATGAACAAATATTAATTTTAAGAAACCAAGATCTACTTTTAATATTTTAAGAAACAACTAATAACTTTATATAATTTTATAGCATTTAAACAATGTCAAATCCATATTTTATTAACAAATTAGATCTATTAACTGAAGTACTATTAAAATTTTGTACAACTTTCTATGGCTTACATAATGTAATGTGGATCTGATCTTCTAAGAGGAATTTGGTTAAACCAAAGCTTGTTATTTTTCATTTGTGTTTATTAATGACTAAAACATTACTTGGTTTAATATATGTGGATGATCTGAATATAAAATCCTCATGAAGATAGGCCAGCTAACTCGAATATAAACTCCTTGCAAAGATTGACATTAGGACAAGCCAGTAGCCCATGCATAATTCCTACTGTGATTTCACGTCTTTTCATGTCTCTCTTTCATGTGAAATAAATCACTTTTTTTTTTGTACTATTAATGCATCACACAGTAAAAATGTTAACAAACATAATAATTTAAATTGTAACTTGAATAAAAAAATAAGAAAAAAATCAAATAGAGACTATTGTTTTGAAGGTATTCATCAAAACTAGTGCAATGCCCCATTTTATTCGATTATTATGACAAACTAAACTTACAAATGTCTGATTGTATGAATATTATTATGATACTAAAACTTGAATTTTTATTTATGATTGAGTAAATATGATAATGATTGAATAATTAAATTGTTAGTTCATATGATATTTAGATCAATCAGTTATGTATTAATCTGATGATTTAAATGATAATGATTTGATTCTCTTGATGATTTTAAATAAGATATGGACATATTAAACCATGTATATTGTTAATAGTTTTCCTAATGTGACAGAAAACTATAAGGGTGTATGGACATGGAATTTTTCCAACAAAATATTGGACTCTAGATTGAGTCAGGAAATAGTAATTGTTTTGTGAATATGTCTTGTAAAATTGATATGAATTATGAAATTATTAATGAAATGATGTAGTGAATGTAGTCACATGGAACATACTTTCTGATCGATCCACACATGGGTAATGGAATTGTATGGAGGCATATCAAGTGCCATAACGAGGTGGAGAAATGTCCATGTTTCCACCTAGTAGTGCTCCTTCTATGGCCTTAGTTGAAAAGTATAGGACACTTTTACTTGGAGGTTGCACATTGATGTGAGTATAGGCCATGAATTTTTTCACTCATAAAGATCAACTGAGGGGTGCACAATAAAGTGAAAGCCTTATTCCTCAGTAGCCATTAGTCTCTCAATAAGGACAACAAAGTTGAGTTAACAATGTCTCCATTATTGTGTCATTTCCCCATCAATCAAAAGTTAGATACTTGAAGGGCATGCATGCATGACACCCTTAGATATATTTACTAAAAATTGTCAATGAATAATAAATTGAAAAGTGAATTTAAAAAAAAATTGTAAAATGTACAAGGAAAATTATTACTATGCATTTCATTTTAGGAGAAAATAATAATTTAGTATATTTTAATTAAAAAAGAGAAATTAAATCAATAGCCTAAAACAACATATTTGATCCTTGAGATTTATACATAATAAAGTTCTAATTGAAACAAAAATATTAAGATGAAGACATAGGTTATGAAGTTGTGCATGACATTAATTTAAACCAACTAATTATTAGAGAAAATTTGATTCAAGAACACCCATAAATCATGGAGAAGAATTAGGAATGAGAATCCTAACCAAATTTGAATTGTGAGATTAAACAAAGGTAGATTAAAGTTAAATTAAGAGAGATAGTAAATAACAAGGACATGTAACTACTCAACACAAATATATGAAACTTGAAGAAGATCTAGGAAATACTTATGAGTAAATTTAGGAATCAAGGAAGAGTGGGTCAGTAAAATTATTTATTTATAATTTTTAAATGGTAAATACATGTGCAATTGTGCATGTGAGTGACACATGTAAAGATGAACATTAATCATTTAGGCATTTAGTAAATTGTAATTTTGCATCGAAGAGACATGTGGCATAAGTCTAAAATATTATAAAAGAGGGCTTTAGGATGAGGGAAAACACTTTTATGTACCCTAATGTTAGATGGTTGTCATAATGACATAGTAACTAGTGATTGATATTATTGATAGTTTGGTAATTGAAGGTGGTACAGAAGTGAAGATTCTTCTCAAGCTTACGAGCTTCCATCTTCAATAGTTTGCTAAGAATAACCTCCATACAACCTTATTTTAGCTCGAGAGTCCTTGGGGAAGAATAGTACCCAAAGGAATTGGTAAGGAAGTCAATTGGTGAATCTCCAATGATTGGGAAGTTGGATGCAAGGTTTTCAGTGAAGTTGACATAAGGACTTCGACAAAGTTGACAAAAGGACTTCAGAAAATTGACGCAAATATTTGAGCTCACCTTCGAATTCATAATACAATTGATGGTTGACGGTAACCCTTGGTTGTTTTAATTGATTATATCTATTATGATTATATTTCATTATTAAATTTGTAATTGATAACTATATTAGGATTGCACAAATATGTCTGTACAATAATTATTTTACAATTCATTTTTAATTGACAAGTTATTGTGATGTATGTTTCAAATTTTAGAAATCTCAACAATTTTACGAAGTAATGAATAAATTTTTTTTTTCAAGTTCCCCTTCATCTTGTTCTTCCATTATGTTTTCTAAATCAGACATTAAACAAATCGGTTGTTAAATAAAGAGCCTAACTATTCTAAAACTGACTATTCAAACAAAACAATGGATTTGTAGAGTGTTGTAGTATACCTAGGGAGGTACCCAATGGGAATAATAATAGATATATGACTATGTATTTATATGTATGGAGGTCATTTTTAATAAATAAGGATTATGTAATAGCGTGAAAAAAATGAACGAAAGAAGGATTACTAGAAGGTTCCACCTATTAGAATGTTTTTTCTCTAGAATGTTCCTAGGAGGTTAATGAATGTAAGAAGGATTACTAGAAGGTTACACCTACTAGAATGTCCTTCTCTAGAATATTCATAGGAGGTAGATATTACTATATAAACAATTATAAGCAATGTAATGAAGCATTGTGAAGAATGTTGTAATTATATCAAACATTGCTTGAGGAGTGTTTTCATTCCATAAGGAAGAATATATGTTGTTTCCATACCTTAAGGGTTTTGATATTAATAAAGAGTGGAGAATTTCTATATTACTCTTTGAATTTTATGTATGATTTTATATTCATATATCAGACACATAACATTTGATATCAGAACTCATAACATTTGGTATCATAACTCTTTCTTGCGAAAAAAATCATAGATTTGTTTTTTCTTTTTGCATATTTTTCAAGGAAAAAAGGGGGTGACACACTTCAAATTAAATTCCAAAACGTTCTATACAGAATTTGAAAAAACCCATTGTATATTTTAGTTCCTCTTGGAAAAATACATAATTTAAAAAAAATCATATGAAACAAAGTCTGGGAATTGAATTTATAGGCAATTTAAAATCGACATTTTTTTAGGGTTTTTCCTGGGATGGCCACGTGATTTGCGGATCAAATATCATTTTTTAGAGTGATTAAATTCCATTCAAACTAGAACGAATAGATGTAAATTGGTCGTGGAATTTCATAATTGTGGTCATAATATCCAATTAGATAAGTATAACCATAGTTATGTCAATTTTAATTTAGTGGCCTCAAGGAGCTCTATTCAAAAGTAAGTGATTTTCTTTAAAACCCTAGTTCTATATTTTGGGTTTTCAAGGCAAGATGTATTTTAACAACAAAGAGGATGTCCCTAATATTGAAGAATTCATAGAATCTCAAAATTTATTATGGAAAAATCATTCAAATTTTTGAATAAATTGTAATTTAGTAGGTGATGCAACCATTTGGTGGAAGTTGATTAACCATAGAAAGATGATGGCACTCTCTAATGAAAAATTAGAAAAAGTGTTTTTAGATATGTGGTATCATGTTGAGAAAAAGGATAAAGAGAGCACCAAGGATTTATTTTCATGTGACAACTCTATATTACATGTTCATGGTTCTATTCATAAAGAAATGATCATTATTTCTATTAACCCTTGTTGCCAACATAATTTCATCAATATTAACTTGGCTAAAAGAGTGCAAATTATTGTAAAGTCTATTCAAAGCACTCAAGTTGAGGGTGAGAATGTTCAAATTTTCAAATATTTTAAGCTTACGATGGATACATATGTGTTCCATTCTAATATTTCTCTTACTAAGAAAGAAGGGTCCAAGGATGCACATGAAGAAATCCTTGCAGGGAAATAAATTGTAGTTCCTAATGACACATTAAATGAAGAGTCTGGAGTTGAATTCGGAGAAGATCCTACATAATCACTTGAAGCAAAACATTGGGAAGGTCATAGAAAAGAATAAGAAACTAAGGAACCACATGTTGAAGAGTCAAAGAAAGAAGAATTGATTGCTAAAGTTGTTGTATATTGCCACCCTCACCACCCAGAGAAACAATAATCATCAAGGAAAGGGTGTGGATGTAAACAAAATTATTATGGACCATCATGGCACCAAAAAGGAAAGAAATCTAGAGGTACGTGGAGATATCATAATAGCACAACAAAGAGCAACTAGATTCCAAGTCAAGGTGGAAAGGAAGTAGTTGGACCCCATGTTCACATTTCACTAGAATTGATGGATGCTCATGCTTAGTACTTCCCATGTTTTGAGGATGAAACATGTGAAGGGGGGTAGAATGTAGTATACCTAGGGGATAATATGGAGTACCTAGGGAGGTATCCAATGGGAATAATAATAGATATATGACTATGTATTTCTATTTATGGAGAGAATTTTTAATAAATAAGGCTTATGTAATCGTGTGAAAATTATGAATATAAGAAGGCTTGTTAGAAGGGTCCACCTACTAGAATGTTCCTAGGAGGTCAATGAATGTAAAAAGGTAAACTAGAATATTCCACCTACTAGAATGTTCTTTCTCTATAATGTTCCTATGAGGTAGATATTACTATATAAATAAGTATAAGCAATGTAATGAAGCATGGTAAAGAATGATGTAATTGTATCAAGAATTTTTTGAGGAGTGTTTTCCTTCCACAAGGGATAATATATGGTCTTTCCCTACCGTAAGGATTTTGATATTAATAAAGAGAAAAGAATGTACATATTATTATTTGACTATTGTGTATGATTTTATGCTCATAAGAAGTGTAGTTGACTTGCTTCGACAAAATTGTTGTTGCACGGAAAAAAATTACTTTAATTTGAAGAATAATATGTAACAATGAGATTTGATCTTTTCCATTTCACATTTTCTCCAAAGAATACATATTTATATAAAAAACAAGAACTGAGAAAAAAAATGGTGATTATGCCAGTGTCATCTTGATGCAAGGAAAAAAAATACATCTTGAGTTAAACATAGATGAGTGTTACATATGGTATCATAGTATGATTCAACATGATAAGACCATGGACCCATTATGGCTTACATCTATTGAAATATTTTAATTATGTATAAATGTTGTCTAATTAAAATTTCAATTTTCTTCTTTTGACAAGTAACTATGAATAGAAAAGGAAGAAGAGGTAGAGGTAAGATTGATAGGGGTCAAGGTATGCATACTCCACTACCAAATACACCTATAACTCTCCACCTAGAGAAGAATAATGTGTCCAGGGACAAGAACACATTTCTACTGAAGAAGTAATGAAAATTATGCATACATTCTAAAGAACGCTTGATGCTTTGATGAACAGACTAGAGAGAGAAGAAGGAGGAATATACACTCATGCTGAAGGATCTCAAAATCCTAACTGCAAGCATATATGCATAGAGAAATTGAGAAATTAAAATTTCCATAGTTTTGTGGATCCATAGTCAAATAGGTAGATGAGGCCTGGTTGGAGAATATGGCTATGTATTTTTCCCTAAGGGACTACATTTCTAACCTTAAGGTACACATGGGTTTCTTTCAGCCTTATTGTGGTGGAAGACACTTCTACCATAGTTAGGGGTGGATATATGTGAAGTTTCTTGGGAGATTTTCGAGGATCATTTTTTAGAATGTTATCTGTCTAAATATTTCATTGAGAGGAAATTGAATGAAATCAATTCACTTAGACATGGAAATAGATTAGTTCCTAAATATGAAGCCATATTTATGGAATTGTTGAGGTATTCCCCACACTTAAATACTGAAAATTTACAAGTCGACAAGTTTATTTTTGGACTAAACGACAATATTAAAGAAAGGGTAAGGATCCTAATGCCGCATACCTTGCATGAGGCAGTCCAGGATACCATTATAGTTAAAGAGGATATCAAAAATAGTGGATTGTAATGTACCCAGCCTTCAGTTGAGCATAATTACATGTGAAATACACATTAAATATGTATATTTTCTACTTAATGAAATTCATGTATATTAACATTCATATATCACACACAAATTTGACCATTGGACTGGTACTACAGTTCTAAGTCCATCTAAAATCATATATTAAACATGAATACAACTGTTCAAACAAACAAAAAACTCACATCATTCATAAAAATAATTTATACAGTGGAATTAACATAAGAACATAACAGAAACACTTATCTATGAATGATTAATTAATTGGGTGCAAACGAAGGATGAACCTCCTAGCCATAGGCATTGTTGTTCATTTTCTCTAAACAATAGGCCACCCCCGAGTTGAGGCTATGATTTCACAAGGAGATCTGACCCACTATTTATCCACTCTCCACGCATTGCAACCCCAAAACTAGGGTTCTACACCCACAACAGTTCCAATCCTCTAGCTCTCTCTCTATTCCCCACAACCTGCACTACCCAAGGAAGGTACCCCTTTTATTTTTCACAGTCCCTCGGGCTATATCATTTGTTTATTAGGGTCCCTAGTGCACTTAGTTGGCTATGAATTCCTCAGTTAGGATCCAAGAAATTTCAGCTGCTTCGAGAGTTTTCGTAGCATCCTTCACAAGGCTCTTGAGATATTTCCTCAACATGAATTCACACCACAAGATTACTGCTCGATTTATAGGCACACACGCCTCCTTTTTCACACCCCAAAAAATTATCCAAACAATGGCTACCTTCAAGTATACTATCGTTGGTATTCTTCTTAATCCTTTGCTCTCCTTTTGCTGCCCAAAATATGCATGTAAAAACTGTCCCTCTTTTGCATACGGATTTCCTCTTCTTCCTTCCTTTCTTGAATCACACTATTCTCAAGGATGATTTTACTTCAGCCCATGCTCTTCAATAATTATGTGATGTGACCACTCACACCCACCTTCTTACATGAGTTTAAATGATTGGATTCTCATACACTCAATAAACAAATAGAGGGTTATACACAAAGATAATAATTTCAGGAATGTGGGTTGGATTAATGCCCGTGAATAATTCCCCCTTGGACCCCTATCTCTTGTGGAATCATATCCCCCCATAGTTCTTCATATCTTTTGTATCACATTCAATGATTATTACTTTTATTAATTATTTCAATATTCATAATATGCAATTCGCCCCCCAACCACATTAAATAAATAGGGCCCCTTCACCCAACACATCGGCTCACCAACCTAATTCACATTCATACAATTACATCATAATTCATGGGGAATATAAATGGTAATGTTTCATCCCCTCCCCCTTATTTTTTCACTTTCCTCATTACACAACACCCTACATGTGTAATTTCATTTTAAAATTCTGGCTCCCTGACCAATAAACAAAATATAGGATCTCTGGCCTGAATCACACAATCATTCTATCCTAAACAAAATACATAGGAACTATGGCACCAATACCATAGATACATAGGAAATTTGGGTTGTAAAATCATAAATATAGAGGTTCTCTAGCACCAAAACATTTACACAAAGGCACCCTACCCTGAAACATATACATAAGCCACTAGCATTCTCCTACAACTATCCTGATTTCCATCAGCTCTCCTCCTCTTGACCTTCCCAACCCAAGGAATGGAATCCCATTCATTTATTAGGGTTGACCCGAGGAATGTTCCCCCTTCACTGTCCTTATTCTATTGGGTTGCACCATTCATTTATCAAGGTCTTTTGGCATAGGTAACTAAGAATATCACTATCGGGAACTCAAGGGAAATTGATGTTAGGAAAAATATCAGTAAAATAACCAACAACAACCTTACTGTTTTAATGAAAATCACACAAGAGTGCACTCTTCAGGCCTAAAAACCTGGTTCTTCGATAGTGGAAATCACACAAGAGTTCACTATTCAGGACTGACAACCTAGTTCTTCGACAATCCAACTAACACAAAAGTTCACTCTTCAAACCTGACAACTTGGTTCTTTAACAGTGCAACTCACACAGGAGTTCACTCTTCATTCCTGACAACCTGGTTCTTCTTGTTGTACTCACCCTCTAGGCTCAGGCATCCCTTTCACTGTTACACAGTTCCTCGAGCAATCCATCATTTGCCAAGGTGTTCTCACACAGACGAATGCCAACTTACAGCTAGAATTCCACTATCAATGCATAACCTACGACAATCATTTCATCTACATCAAATGTAGCAATTATGAGACATCATCATAAAATTTTCATTATAAAATTTCAAATTTGTTTTACACAGGAAAACAGAATTTTCCAAACATGAATCCTCTGCTCATAATTGCTTGGTTCTTGCAACAGTAGGCATCGGTATTCCTGATGGCTTACACCACTTCCATATCCAATACCATGTTTCCTGTAATTTTTTCGATGTCCATGCAACCAAACAAATTGTTATCATATCATAACAATTTCCAATTATTAATTTCTCAAATCTGGTTATATAGGATAATAAAATTCCCCATGCATGAGATTTATTCTCATTTTGTTTGGCTATTGCAGTGGTATATATTAGTATTCCTTATGGGATTACATTATTTCCATATCCAAGACCATTTCCCTTGCATTTTTCTTAATTTCCATGTAGCCAAATAAATTTTTAGCACTCATGCACATTTTTAGTAGTTCATGAAATGATCTCAAATTTGTAATTTACCATCAATTCAATCATTTCCATCCATTATTCACATTAAAATGGAATTCAAGAATTCATCATATTATCTAGAATGAAACCACCATTCAAAATATACGCATTATCAACACACCAAGCCTTTCATAACACAATCAAAATTTACAAATAAATAAAATCATTGTGCCAATAATCATGGCCACATATACACAATGCATCCTTGCATTGACTCTAGAATACCATATGTCCATCTCATGTATTCCACCATGTGATTTGGAAGGTATGAAACATGCCTCAATATCTCATCCAAATTCTTCCCCACAACCCATCTGATCCTTTGGATACCTTCCTCTTCAACCCATACACAACACTAGGAACATCATCCCTAGTGTTATTTAGTGTAGGACAAAAGGTTGTAGTCCAAACCTCAGTTACGTAGGGAATAACCATTATGTTCTTAGATGGCACTATATCCTTTCCATATCCATTATCATCAAGTCCTCACGCATGACCATGTTTAATTTAATTCATTGCTACATAAGGAGTAATGTCTCCTGACTTAACTTGGTTGTGACCTCATAAACAACATAACACAATATGCAATTAATTTTCCATAAACTCATTCAAGCAATAAATATTATTTTCACACTCAAGGCCTCCTACATTTACATCAATTCAAATATTGAGATTCGACTAAGGAAATTCTTACCTCAATTCCCTTCAACAATTATACGACATAACAACCTCACATTCATACCTGTATGGTTGTCATCAATTTACTTGATGTTACCTAATCAAATTGTACTTTGTAGAATCTCACAGGTTCATTTTTTCCAATCTCTTGATCATCATTCCCACCATCCTCGTTTTGTCTTCGTATGGATGGATACCATAAGAAACAATATTATCATGCTATAATCATGTTTCCTGGATACACAATCCCTCATTAGTTTTATTCAAATATCATAACATCATTATTTCATATATATGTGTGTGGTTGTGTGTGTTTCAGCATACTACTCTTAGTCTATAATCATGCCACCAGCATGTTCAGTCATGTCTACATGCACAAATGCACATCAGTATAAACCAAGCATTTGATCTTTCATGCCTATTTTATGCACACGCATTCTATCTCTATTCTATTCATCATGCATCAATTCTATCATGCACTCCAATGCATATCTATTTCATATTTAATTAATTATTTATCTTTATTGTTGTATATGGTTGTGCTTGAATTTCTGTAGAAACTTGTTTCCCTGTGCATTGTTATTCTACTCAATTGTGCACCACTGGATCCTATTCTACACCTGCTAGCCAAGCCTCACTTGGCCATTCTGCATTTTCAACCACTAAATCCACTAGTGTTGTCATCTCACAACTACTTTTATGCAAAGAATCATATCCCAACATATTTTCGCTATAACTATCAATATTCATAGTTTTGTAACATGCACTACTCTAGCTGAATATTTACACGGCAATCTAATTAGCCACTTCCAATTCCTCGACCACGTTGGTCTTGAAACACCATTATCATTGATTGAAGTTTTAATATTTTGAAATATTTCTTTTATGTCATCTTTATAATATTCTTTGTCATCCATGGATTTTCTCAATTCTAAATATTTCATTGAGTGATCCATTGTGAAGCACTACTTGGACACTCAATACCACTCTACTCCAAATGGAATTCTACACGTCCTCCATTTGCACATGTACCCTTCTTTTGTTGTGTACTTTGTTGATAGAGACAACTTTCTTGATTTGGTTATTTTTAAACAAAAGTTGCTAAATCATACCCAACAATTACTTTTTCATGCATTCCCATACTTGCACATAGACATGATTCATCCACTCCATGAGTCACGTGTCATCTCATGATATCCCTTCTCCTTCTCTTGCAACAAGCCTTTTTTTTAACCTTCACTTTAATTCTAACTTCAAGGCTATGGAGTTCTTCTTAACTTCATGTGCATGAAATGACTTTTCTCACTTATTGGCTTCATGATTTATTGTGAGAAGCTCTATTAGATTTACCTTGTAAACCATTCGGGCTCCATAGAAGTCGAATAATAATATTCCTCTCCTCTTCCTCGTACATTTGTCAACCTTGCATCACCTTCTTTGTAGTCCTGCACTTTCCTTTGCATCTCTTGATGCTTCAGCCAACTGTACAAGTTTGACCTGCTTCCCTATCAGATGGAATCTGGAATTAATATAGAACATACCCACACAATGATCGATTGTGGAATCTTATCCTCTTTCTAGAAATCTCTTTCACACAACACTCTTTGCAGCGTGTTCTTCTGCTTAATAAAAATTCCCTGTTAGTAATCTAAATCTCTATTTATTTGTAAAAATATTGCACTTCAAGTGTGCCTCTAGGCTTATGCATAGGTATATCCTGAGCATCTACACTCTTCATTAATCAAAAATCACTTTTGGCACTCACCTCTATCATCTGGGAAGGTTTTTTTTCTAAACTTTGAAACCATTTGGAAAAATATTCACATTGAATGGTTACACGGTTCACAAAATCCAATTACATTTTATGTTACTTGTCATGTATCTCTTTATTTCCTCAACCAACTTCTACAAGGTCTTATGTGTTTCCATTACTTTGATATTCAATACTAGGCTTGAATTTACCTGATTATACCTCTAATTTTGCACCATGTGCAAGCAACCATTTTTGTTAGATCTATGCATAGTATATAAATTTGTCAGTTAATGCTAAAAGTCATTATTTATCCCAATTTATGAAGCACACAATGACCCAAATCAAAAATATGATTCCTTATATGCATTCCTCTTTGAAACATCTCTTTCACCCAAATAGGTTGTTTTACCAAAATTACACATGTATGCTACAAGTGTCTTATTTCTCTTCCAACACATTTCCAGGTACCCATAACCCAAAATGTGACTCCAGCGTTGGTTTATATGGGTCATAATATTTCCATAAACTACCCCTATGCCCCAAACAAAATTCTGAGCATGGAGTTCTTCCATCTCGAAGTAAAACTAGTGCCAAAATATTTCCCTCACTATTTTGGTTGTAACTTCTTCATACGAGCTCTATTTTGCGAACCTCTTAGCTCATTAGATAGCTCTTTTATTGGGTAAAAACGTATTTTAGGGCCTCAAAAAATCCCCACAAGTTAATGACCTTCAAAAACACAAAAATTTCACATAAAATCGATTGTTTTACTACCATAACGACCTTTAAATCTTAGTCGTTGAGCTCAAATTAGGAGAAACAACAACCATTGAACTAAGTCTATCGACCATCGACGATCTACACTTTCCTTTGGGAACACGCAACTCCTTACCCAATATACTGACACAAACTTTGACCATTGATCCAATTCCCCAACAACCGATTTGGACACAACTCTGAATCAACTGATTCAACCGTTCGTCGTCAGTGATATTCATTCAAAATTGGAACTCCTCACTAATTCAAATGATTCCCTACCATCATCCCATCGGTGATCAGTGATCCTCAACATTTTTCGAAAACATTTCCCCAAATCAATCGACCTAACCATCGGCCATCGACCACTTCTATTGGCTGACGTGGAAACTATTGACGTGGCTTGAAACATGGATGATGATGACACCATCCACCTTTTCTTCATTAGTGATCATCCACTTATCTTGGACGACCGAAACACTTTTCCAAAATCAGTCGATACCCAACCATTGGTGCATCATTCATCAACAACTTCTCTTTCTTGATTCAAAACACTTCACTGAATCGAATGACGCCTGACCACTAGCCCATCGACCATCAGTGATTTCCATCAGTGATTGAAAATACTTCACATGATTCGATCGATCCTGACAGTCGACCATCGACGGTGAGCGATGTCCTTTGGCCAAACCAAACTCTTTATCATTTTAGTCGATTCGACCATCAACCGTCGATGATTTCTCTTGGAAATTTTCCACACTTAGCCAAATTTATACCAAAAACCCCAACGAATATAAGTCATCGATCTTCTCCCTTTTAAAAACCCCCAGAATGAATCATGTTTGTTGATTGGATCAACCTTTCAAAATAGTCGAAATGAATACAAACCATCAATGTAATCCATTTCCCAAACTACCAAAATTAATCATGGTTTTCGTTTTGATCAACCTTTCAAAACAACCGAACCTTATGGTTTTTTAAATTTATCATGATGTATCTCAGTTGTCGATCTCAAGATCAAAAGATATATTGGTCGTTGATTCGCCAAACTACCTGTAACTCTACAGGCATCCAATAAAACTTGAATTTTGATTTGCAACTTTGCAACTTGGCTCTATTGAACCTCCTAAACATTTCAGATTCATTTAAACCCGGATCTTACTAACAAAATTGGGGATTACACTCCATCTTCTATGTTTTTCCCCAATATTACACAAACTAAAGTCTGCAACAACGAATTACTTAATTTGCACCCATTATTGGCCCATTCAAGCCCATTGTTTGAACCTAATGGCTATGACAACAATTTGTAATGTACCCAGCCTCCATTTGAGCATCATTACATGTGGAATACACATTAAATATGGAAATTTTCTACTTAATTAAATTCTTGTAGCTTATCGGCCGTAGATCACACACAGATTTGACCATTGGATTCATACCATAGTTCTAAATGCATCTAACATCATATATTAAACATGAATACAATTGTTCAAGCAAACAACAAACACACATCATTCATATAAATCATTTACACAACGAAATTAACATAAGAACATAACAAAAACACTTATTTGTTAACGATTAACCAAATGGATACAAACAAAGGATGAACCACCTAGCGATAGGAACTAATGTTCATTTTATCTAAATATCAAGCCACCCCTGAGCTGAGGCTATGATTCCACAAGGCAATCCATCCCACTGGATGTCCACTCTCCACACACCATAGCCCCAAAACCCAGGTTCTACTCCCATAGTAGTTTCAATCCTCTAGCTCTCTCTCTCTCTTCCCCACAACTTGCACTACCCAAGGAATGTACCCCCTTCACTGCTCACAGTCCCTCAAGTTGTATCATTCATTTATCAGAGTCCCTAGTGCACTTGGTTGGCCAGGAATTCCTCAGCTAAGATCCAATAACTTTCAACTACTTCAAGGGTTCTCACAACAACCTTCACAAGGCTCTTGAGATATATCCTCAACGGGAATTCATACCACGGGATTACTTCTTGATTTATAGGCACACAGGCCTCCTTCTTCACACCCCAAAAAAACATATCCAAACAATGGCTACCTTTAAGTATACCATGGTTGGTATTCTTCCTAATCCTTTTCTCTCCCTTTGTTGCCCAAAATCTGCATGTAAAAAATGTCCCTCTTCTGCATACAAATTTCCTCTTCTTCCTTGCTTTCTTGACTCACACTTTTCTCAAGGATAATTGTACTTCATCCCATGCTCTCCAATAACTATGGGATATGAACACTCACAATCACCCTCTTACATGAGTTTAAATTATTGGCTTCGCATACACTCAATTAACAAATAGAAGGTTATGCACAAAGATAATAATTTTAGGAATGTGGGTTGGATTAATACCCATGAATAATTCCTCCTTGGACCCCTCTCTCTTGTGGAATCATAGCCCCCCATCATTATTCATCTCTTTCATATCATAGCTAATGATTATTAATTTTATTAATTATTTAAATGTTCATGATATGAAATTTGGCCCTCGACCACATTAAATCAATGCAGACATGTCTCCCAACACATCGGTGCACCAGCCTAATTCACATTTATACAATTACGTTATAATTCATGGGGATTATAAATGGGGATGTTACATTTTTAACGTACCCAGCCTCTAGCTCAACATCATTACACGCGGAATACACATTAAATCTAGATATTTTCTACTTAATTAAATTCATGTAGCTTATCATCTACAAATCACATGCATATTTGACCATTGGAATGATACTACAGTTCTAAATACATCTAACATAATATATTAATCATGAATACAATTGTTCAATCAAACAACAATCACACATCATTCATATAAGTTATTTAGACAACGGAATTAACACAATAATATAACAAAAACATTTATTTTTCAATGATTAACCAACTGGCTACAAACAAAGGATGAACCTCCCATCCATAGGTGCCATTGTTCATTTTCTCTCAACAGTAGGCCACCCCATAGCTAAGGCTATGAGTCCACAAGGAGATATGTCCCACTGGTTTTCCACTCTTCACACACCACAACCCCAAAACCCAGGTTCTACTCCCACATCAATTCCAATCCTCTAGCTCTCTCTCTCTTCCCCACAACCTCCACTACCCAAGGAATGTACCCCCTTCACTACTCACAGTCCCTCGGGCTATATCATTCGGTTATTAGGATCCCTAGTGCACTTGGTTGGCCAGGAATTCCTCAGCTAGGATCCAAGAACTTCCAGTTGCTTCAGGAGTTCTCATTACAGCCTTCACAAGCCTCTTGATATATTTCCTCAACGGGAATTCGCACGACAGGATTACCGCCTGATTTACAAGAACATAAGCCTCCTTATTCACACCCAAAAAAAAATATCCAAACAACGGTTTCCTTCAAGTATACCATAGTTGGTATTCTTCCCAGTCCTCTGCTCTCCCTTTGCTGCCCAAAATCTGCATGTAAAAATTGTCCCTCTTTTTCATATGAATTTCCTCTTCTTCCTTGCTTGCTTGAATGTCACTATTCTTGAGGATGATTAAACTTTGTAAAGTATTCAAAAGTCAATGCAAGGATGCATTGTGTATATGTGGCCATAATTATTGGCACCGTGGTTTTATTTATTGGTGAAGTTTTATTGTGTTATGAAAATCTTGGTGTGTTGATAATGTGTATACTGTGAATGATGGTTTCATTCTAGATAATATGATGAATGGTTGAATTCCATTTTAATGTGAATAATGGCTAGAAATGATTGAATTTCTGGTAAATTACAATTCTGAGATCATTTCATGAACTACTAAAAATGTGCATGAGTGCTAACAATTTGTTTGGTTGTATGGAAATTAAGAAAATTACAGGGGAAATGGTTTTGGGTATGGAAATAATGTAATCCCATAAGGAATACTAATATATACCACTGCAAGATCCAAATGTAATGAGAAGAAATCTCATGCATGGGGAATTTGTATTTTCCTGTATAACCAAATTTGAGAAATTAATAATTGGAAATTGTTATGATATGCTAACAATTTGTTTGGTTGCATGGAAATTGAGAAAATTGTAGGAAGAATGGTCTTGGATATGGCAGTGGTGTAAGCCATAAGGAAGATCAATTCTTGTTGTTGCAAGAACCAAGTAATTATGAGTAGAGGATTCATGTTTGGGAAAAAAAAAACTTTTGTAAAACAGATTTGAAATTTTATAATGAAACTTTTATGATGATGTCTCATAATTACTGCATATTATGTAGATGAAATGAATATCACATCTTATGCATTACTAGTGGAATTCTAGCAGGAATATGGCATTTGTTTTCATGATAAAACCTTGGTAAATGATGGATCGCCTAATAAATTGTATAACAGTGAAAGGGATGCCTGACCCTAGAGGGTGAGTAAAACAAGAAGAACCAGGTTGTCAGGCCTGAAGAGTGAACTCATGTGTGAGTTTCACTATCGAAGAACTAGGATGTTAGTCATGAAGAGTGAACTCCTATGTGAGTTGCACTGTTGAAGAAACAGGTTGTCAGGTCTGAAGAGTGAACTCTTGTGTGAGTTGCATTGTCGAAGAACCAAGTTGTCAGGCATGAAGAGTGAACGTATGTGTGAGTTGCATTGTTGAAGAACCAGGTTGTCAATCCTGAAGAGTGCACTCTTATGTGAGTTGCACTATAGAAACAAGGTTGTTGCTGGGTATTTTACTGATATTTTTCCTAGCAACAAGTTCCCTTGAGTTCCCAGTAGTGAGACTCCTAGTTACCTATGCCAAAAGAACTTGATAAATGAATGGTGCATCCCGATGGACTAAGGACAATGAAGGAGGAACATTCCTTGGGTCAACACTTATAAATGAATAGGACACCATTCCTTGGGTTGGGTAGATAAAGAGGAAGAGAGATGGTGGAAATCGAGATAGTTGTAGGAGAATGCATTGGCTCATGTATATGTTTCGGTCCAGGGTGCCTTTTTATATATGTTTTGGGGCCAGAGAGCCTATGTATTTATGATTTTGGGGGGAAGAATTCCTATCTATCTGTGATATTGGGGCCAGAGTTCCTATGTAATTTGTTTAGGTTAGAACACCTGTGTAATTCAATCCAAAGAGCCTATATGTTGATTATTGATTAGGGAGCCAGAATTGTAAAATAATATTACACATGTAGGGTGTTGTGCACTGAGGACAATGCAAAAATAAGGGGGAGGGGATGTAACATCCCCATTTCCAATCCCCATGAATTATAATGTAATTGTATAAATGTTAATTAGTTTGGTGAGAGGATGTGTTGGGCGAAGGGCCCGTATTGCTTTCATGTGGTCAGGGACCAAATTGCATATTATGAACATTGAAATAATTAATAAAAGTATTAATCACTAGTTGTGATACAAAATAAATGAATAACGATGGGGGGATATGATTCCACAAGAGAGAGAGGTCCAAGGGGGTATTATTCATGGGTATTAATCCAACCCACATTCCTGAAATTATTAGCTTTGTGTATAACCTTCTATTTGTTGATTGAGTGTATGAGAACCCAATCATTTAAACTCGTGTAAGAGGGTGGGTGTGAGTGGTCACATCCCATAGTTATTGAAGATCATGGGTTGAAGTAAAATCATCCTTGAGAAGAGTGTGATTCAAGAAAGAAAGGAAGAAGAGGAAATTTGTACACAGAAGAGGGACAAGTTTTACATGTATATTTTGGGCAGCAAAGGGAGAGCATAGGATTGGGAATGTAACATCCCCAGCCACCAACAGGTCGGTAAATGCCACTAAAAAAACCTTAAATTAGCCTTTAAATCTATGATACCAATTTGTAACTTCCCTGTCCAACAACTGGCCTGGGAAATGCCACTACTCAAACCCTTCACTTAGTTATGATATCAAACTGTAGCATCCCCGACCAACAAAGAGACCGGGTAATGCTGCAGCTGTGGAATATACACTTATATAATATATGAATTTTAATTGAATTAAAACACTTAATCACAATAATCATAGAATTAATGCTACCATACAGAATAAATGGAATTAATAGTGGTTCATATATGCAACAAAATACATGATAACATTCAAGCATCACAGACATGCATAACAGATAAATTAAGCATAGAGTGATACTTATCTTTTCAATTGGAGTAACACCACCAACTACGTGCATACCTTCCATGAACCTCTTATCCATATACCATGCTCCTCGTCACGCTCAGCAGTGGGTCACCCCCGAGCTAGGACTAAGCTCCACCCAGGGCAAGGGATTCCTAGACTAGGCCGAGGTTACAAGAAACTGCATAGTGCAACTGGAAGGATTCTCTCCAGGATCCTTCTTACACCCACTACTCAAGGACTCTCATTCCCCACATCCTTGTTCCACCCAGGAGTATACACCTTCACTATCACATAGTACATCGATTAATTCACCTCCCTCTCAGGGTCTCGATAACAGGTTGGATCAGGAATTATCAGATCTTTGTAGCTGGTGCTAGACTCTCTCTGGTAGAAAACCACTTCCCAACAAACTCTCTCACCTGGAGAGAGCTGCTCACAGGCCTGAAAACCTACCTCTTCTACCACAGGCCTCACAACCCACTTCTTCAACCAGTTTCAACTCAATTCCCGCAAGGTGAGGATAACAAAAACAACAATAACAATTCGGTTAACTCACGGTGATAGAAGCAACAAGAATTTGGGTATGGACTTCCAAAAACAACAACAATCCACACTAAGAAACAACACGGCTCCGAAATTTACAAGGTGCTCGGACTTCACAGGAGACACGACTCAGTTCACGATTTTGCTACTGATTCAGGGTGTGTGACAAGGAATCAAAACACAGAGGTCGGTGATGGAGGCCTCGGGTTCAGGCGGAGGATGGGAGAATGGTCGAACGAACAACCTTCCTGTGAGGGTTTCCTTCCCTGTGCGTAGGTAAGCAAATGCAGACATAAAGGAAAAATGGGTTCAGACCCCCTCGATCCCAGTGAACTTAGGTGGAGGTTGACAGAATGTCTAAACCCCAACACAGCTGACTCATCAATGTTAACTGCATGTGCCCAAGTTGACACTTGTCTTCCTAGAGTTGCATGCATTTCCTTTTGCACACGTTGCCTCTCCCAGGACTTAGGATAAAAACACTTAACACTCAACATGTCCACTTTAGCCTTCAGGAATTAATAATAAATATTATTCCTTTAGAAGTAAGCCCCTTAGCTTTTCCCCTAGGCCCACACACTTAGCCTCCTCCCTTACCCAACCTTGTGGAAGCTTAGTCCCCCATCACTCTTTCTTCATGGTCAGTCTACATGCAACGATGTTTATATTTTATTAATGATCTACATAGTTACATATACAAAATCAGGCTCTTGGCCTTTAACAATTAGGCTCTCCGACCTAATAAACACATAATCCCGCTAACTTATCAACACTTGGCTCATCATCCTACAAAACAGGTTTACAATTTACAAATACAATTGGGGCTCATCCTTGGGGATATTACAATCCCCTCCTGTTATTTTTTCCTTGTCCTTAGTGCAACTCTTTACAAAGAATCAACAAGATTTCCAAAATCCTCAAAGAGATGCGGGTATTCTTCCCGCATAGCAGCCTCATGCTCCCATGTCACGTCCTCGGGACCGTACCAGGTCCACTGGACCTTTACAAGCCCTATGGCTCGATTTCAGAGTTGTTTTCTCTTTCGGTCCAATATGCGCACCTAATGCACTTGCAAGACGCCTTCTTGCTCTACCTAAATCACATTCCAATCAATAACATGATTAGCATCGGGTATATATTTCTTAAGCAATGAAACATGAAACACATTATGTACAGTCATGGATTCAAGTAATGAAAGCATATATGCAATGTATATATATGTATATACAGGCAATTCTAATAACATTATAACATGTATACAAGATACACAACATACAATAAATAGATAATTCTACTTATCTTTTGATTGAGAAGACCTCCATATCAACATGGTCTAGGCCAAGGTACCAGACCTCAACATCACTCCAACCAACGGTCTCTCCTTCCCCACATGCTTTTCCCACCCCAAGAGTATACACCTTCACTATCACACAGTCCATTGGCTGCTACACCTCCCTTTCCTTGGGATTCAACAACAGGCAGGCTCAGGAAGTCTCAAAGCACCGTGGCTCCCGGAGTTCCAACTACCCTCAGATATTTCCAATTAACATCTTCCCGAGCTACTCTTTGTAGTCAACATTCCACTTTAATCAACATCATCTCATCTACATCGCCCACATGCAGTTATCATGAGGAAACATACATTAATTCATTTAGGAACTCAAACTTAGTTCAAAAGGGAATTCAACTTTTTCCCCAAAACATGAAATTCCATTTCATGATTCTTCTTGGTTGTTGCCATATTAATATTGCAACCTTCATTGTGGTTTTCCACAAACACCAAACTGTATACCATTTTCCTGCAAGGCTTCATCTTGCATATTTCCAACAATTGTCAGTATTTCTTGTACATCATAATTCAATTGAAATATGTACAGAACCATATGCATTGAATTTAGAATTGTCTGCATCTACCAATTCAATCATAATTACCAAACAATTTAATAAAATAGAATGACTCGTCATTCTATGCATATGCATTTCCATAGTAATATATGTAAGTTCATTACTTCTTTTTCTGAACAAGAAAATTTTCTGTAGTCAATGCTCATGTGACTACTTGACTTGCAACTTTCCTGTTGCAATGTCTAACAACTCCTTAAATGTCCTCAGCTTCATTATTTCACAACATTTCAGTTGTTAGTAACAATTATTTCCATGCAATAATATATACGCATGTACTTACAAAACTCATTCAGCCATTGCATTTAGTATACAATTCTATCACTTACTATGCATTAGTGCAATTCTCAGTGCATACTTATTCAACGCACCTTGCATTGAATTACATAATTCTCTTCATCTCAGTCATGTATCTCGCCATCCATAAGTTGGAATTATGGCCAATGTGTTGACACATTCTCCACACACTTCCTATTTTCTTCCCAATTAATTGGATGCCTTCATTTTCGACCCAAACACTACACCAAGAATATAATTATGTGGTGTTCATTAGTGTTAGCAAAAAGGTTGCAGTCCAAGTTTTATTTAAAGGTAGGAATATTTTAGCACCTGTGTGTCTCATAACCTTTCCATATCCGTACCTTTCCATATCCAACCATGTCCTAGTCTCATGCATGACTAGCTTACTGACATGCATTCCTATAACAAGTTCTTATCTTTTAATTCTTTGGTTATTACCCCATAACCAAATTAACATGACATTCTACTATGTCAGTGTGTGCATTCATAAGATTTGAATTAATACAGGCCTCCAGCCTTTACCACATCCAGTGGTATGCATTCAATAATATAATCATGTGATTTTATAAAAATAACTCTGGTTGAGGAAATTCTTACCTAAATTTCCTTTCAGCAATTATGTAAAAAGAGTAATAAAACTCATACCTGCATGACTCCCATTAATAAATTTTATACTATCTAAATGTCTGATGGCAGTAGAATCTTCCATGCTTCTTTTATCAAACTTATAACCAACACTTCATCTCTTTGTTGCTTCCCTCCTTATGCAACAACATCACCAACAACACTTGCAAACACGCAACCATTCTTTCCTCTGGCTGACCCAACAAGCTATAACAGACTTACTACCATAGAAATTGCAGCAACTTCTTTATCCCTATAAAAAAATTCCTTGTTGATCCCAAAAGTCTACAATTCTTCCCGGATTCTTAAATATTCTTATGCTCTCACTGTGATCATTGTACATGACTATTTCTTCCCTGAGCACTTTCGACGTAGTGCCCCTACCTCAATGGGGTTTGTTGACATCCCGGTCAAAGGATCTTTCCAAATGTTGAGTCAGATTGACTCTTCGGGCCTTTTCTAGACCCCTATCAATCTTACACAGGTCCCCTTTCCTTCTTTAGGCGCAGGTCCTGACAGAACCATGGGCTTATTCATGTGCACTTCCAAAACTCCAACTTTCAGGCACTAGCCCCTTTTTCATTATCCCTTTTCTTCATATGACTATGGGCTATGACCTTATGGAAAACTATGATTGCAGGCATGGGCAATATTGGTTTTAGGCCAACCTTCTTTTCACCCCGCAATTCACCTCCAGCTACCACACATCACTTTGTTAAACCGTGGTATAAGTTGTGGCCCGCTCTCAGATTTTTAACATACGAGCAAGTTCTAGCCTCACAATAGCTTGTTCGTCGACCTCCAATCCCTTGGCGATGATCCATGATCAATGACTGCTATCTATCCTCCCTTTTCTACCTTATTTCCTCCTTCCACACGTGATCCCATATCTACACGATCTTTAGACATGTAGATCCCTTCCAAATCAATGACTACGGCTAATTCTGGTTCTCCGGCCCTCGGGAGTTTCAACTCTCAACTATCTACTTTTCCCCGTATGACAATATTCTGAAATGGAAGATCTATTGACACTTGTCCTCAACAATCAGACAGTTTTGATGAACTCCGGCTCTCCGGCCTTCGGGATTTCTCACATCTTCAAACACACAAATCTCTAGAGTGAATTTCCCTGGAGTGACAGATCTTCTGCCATGTGTCCTCTCCAAATCAACAGCCCTGATTCTCTTCGGGACTTCGGCTCTTTCTTACCAAGACCAGATCAACGGTCCTTCAACCTCCTCCTCGATTAATGATCGATATATCCTTTGAGACTTCGACGCTTTCATCCTCTTCTTTCCTCTGGAGTGCTCCGTACCTGGAGTTCCAGATCTAGTGCTACGCATCCACTTTCAAATCAATAGCCAACATTTACTTCGATTATTTCTCCTCCTCCTTGTCCGCAAACTTCCAAAGTTGTGGATCTTACACCACCTATCCTCATAGATGATGGACGGTCCCAAATCACTTCGGGACTTCAAGACTTTGACAAGTCCACTTCTCATGTGCACATAAGGGTTAACTCTCATGCTCTTACCTTCGGATCCAACAGTTGTTGGTCCTTCGTGCTTAGATCCAACGGATGGGATATCTTCCTCTCCTCTACGCTTCTTTTGTTCTATTGGATTTTGATCTAACAGTCTAGGATCCTCCCCACAAATGATATGACAGTTGTTTTCACTCCTCCTCCTGATATTTTAACTTCTTCCTCCTTGGAAGATTTTTTCAGTGTTCAAAGGCTTTGACCTTTGACCTTTCTCCTGTGATTCCACCTCTTGGATCTCATCTTTGCTCTCGTAAGTGGTATCTATTCTAAGCTTTAGGACTTATAATGAGTCTGTCTCCCATGCACTCTTTGCATTATCTCTTCTGATCTTTTTTAATTACTCGGTCTCCTAAGGGTCTCGACCCTTTTGTTTCCTTTCAAAGGAAAACTTTGTGCCCTCCTGGAAACCTTTTGCTCAAAGCACACCTTGCTGAGCATTTTATACAGAGTGTTCAACAACTCTGTGAGTATCTTCCTCTGATACTCTTCTCCCTGAACTTGACAAAGATTTCTCTCTGTGCACACTTACACTCGCTCGATGCCCACCTGGTAGAGCTCTACATATTTCTCGGTGACTCTATCTCTCTCTGAACTCAACATAGAGTTCTTCATGCGTACTCCTTGCACCTCCGCTGATGAAGGTTCAATGGTATATCTCCTGAGCTTCTCTAAGGTTAACTTAACTCTGTCAACACACTCCTTATGAATGATGTGCATTGCTTGCAGTCAAAAACTCAAAGAAGAGAAACAATTGAAACATATTCAATACTTCACCAGTTTACGCATTCAAACCAATCTAATTTAAGAAAACATTCAAATTTCATTTTCTTTCAGAGATATTCTCTACTTTGTAATCATTTTCAGGCACTAGCCCCTTTCTCTCAGTCCCCAATCCACACAAACATGGTTCGTGACCAAGCGCTAGATCAATAAGCGCTTACTTGGGCCTTCGGCTTCGGAAGATTTCCAAGCACCACACAATAATCTCTTAGAGTTATGGATTACCAAACTTGCGAAGTAGGGCAGATCATCAGTCCACTTCTACCTAACATCCGACGGTTGACACTTACTATGGAACCTCAGGTGTCTGAGTTCTGGGTCTTCGGGACTTTGGAGCTCCGGAGGATCTCGCATCCACACATCTGAACTGTTAATCTCTGAACATTCACAATCACCTTTGGTGACATCATTACGTCACATCACTTAACGTTTTCCAATTGCAGGGGCATGCAATGGTGGTTTGGAGCAACCCGCCTTTCGTCTCGCAATTATTCTGACGCTAACACGTAACCCCTCGGTGAAACCGCAGTTTGGATTGCAGGACCGCCTTGGAGAATTAACTCCCATGCAACTTGGGTCCTCGCAATGCCTCCTAGCCATCGATCTTGATGTATCATGACCAACACCAGTGTGGGTCCTCTGACCTTTAGCTATGTTATGTAACCTTGGCCCCAATATCCATGCTCATATGGAAAGCCACATGGCGGAATACTAGCGGTCGATATGTGGCCCATTCAGATGGATGACACGCGTCTCATTCCAAATTCCATTTCAACCTTCCACGGGTTTGAAACCCACTGACACATGGCAAACATCCCATGTTTCGATGTCCATCCAAGTGAGGTCATCATGATTCACTACTTCGACTCTTCGGGAGACTTCTTTCTTCATTATTGTGTTTGACCTTTTAACATTGGATTGATGCAACGGTCAAGCTCTCCTCTCCAGATCTATGGTGTAGATCCACTTCGGAGCTTCGGGCTTCGGCCCTTCTCTTGTTTCTGGCATCAGACTTCACTGAAGTTGCGAAGTTTGAAGGGCTTCCGGTTTAAATCCTCTACACCTTCCCCAGATCTGATGGTCATAAGGGATTTCCCTTCCTTCCGAACAGATCCTACGGCACAGAACATACTCTGTTAATCTATGGATTTCCAAAGGAATTGATGGCTAACTGCCTTGCAAAATTACCATATCTGACGGTCGTGAAGGATTTTCCTTCTCTTGAACATATCCTAAGGTCCACATTACTCTGCGTCACAACACCACTTCTATCATGGTTTTACGATGCCGCTATTCCTCCTGAGCTTCGTAACACGACCAAGGTAACTTATTGGCACTCAAAAAGGTTTTGGGGTTCAAAATTGGTCCTCCAAACATAATTTCCACCTGAAACTTCGGGTCCAATGACCACTTATCCAACCCATCTAGGTTCGGTGTTAAAACCTTGTCTCTAAACTTGAATTTTGTCCATTCCGACAACAATTTTTTTCCGAAAATTTTGCTTCAACTACCACTAACATAGCCCATCCAGGATTAGTGTTGAAACCATGGCTCTGATACCAATTTATAACATCCCCAGCCACCAACAGGTAGGGAAATGACACTAACACAACCTTAAATTAGCCTTTAAATCTCTGATACCAATTTGTAACATCCCCGACCACCAACCGACCTGGGAAATGCCACTACTCAGACCCTTCACTTAGTTATGATACCAAATTGTAGCATCCCCGGCCAACACAGAGACCGGGTAATGCTACCACTGCGGAATATACACTTATATAATATATGAATTTTAATCGAATTAAAACACTTAATCACAATAATCACATAATTACTGCTACCATACAGAATCAATGGAATTAACAGTAGTTCATATACGCAATGGAATACATGATAACATTCAAGCATCACATACATGCATAACAGATAAATTAAGCATAGACTGATACTTATCTTTTCAATTGGAGTAACACCACCAACTATGTGCAAACCTTCCACGAACCTCCCATCCATAGACCATGTTTCTCATCATGCTCAACAATGGGTCACCCCCGAGTTGGGACTAAGCTCCAGCCACGACAAGGGATTCCTAGACTAGGTTGAGGTTACAGGAAACTGCACAGTGCAACTGGAAGTAGTCTCTCCAGGATCCTTCTTATGCCCACTACTCATGGAATCTCATTCCTCACATGCATGTTCCACCCAGAAGTATACACCTTCACTGTCACATAGTCCATTGGTTGCTTCACCTCCCTCTCAGGGTCTCGACAACAGACCAGATCAGGAATTCTCAGAGCTTCATAGCTAGTGTTGGACTCTCTCTAGGAGAAAACCACTTCCCAACAAACTCTCTCACCTGGAGAGAGCTTCTCACAAGCCTGACAACCTGCCTCTTCTACCACGGGTCTGACAACCCGCTTCTTCAACCAGTTTCAACTCAATTCCTCCAAGGTGAGGATAACAAAAACAACAACAACAATTCGGTTAACTCACGGTGACAGCAACAACAGGAATTTGGGTATGGACTTCCAAAAACAACAATAGTCCACACTAAGACACATGGTTCATACATTTACAGGGTGCTCGGACTTCACAGGAGACACGGCTCAGTCCACGAGTTTTCCATTGGTTTAGAGTGCGTGACAAGGAATAAAAACATAGAGGTCGATGATGGAGGTCTCAGGCTCAGGTGGAGGATGGGAGAATGGTTGAATGAAAAACCTTCCCGTGAGGGTTTCCTTCCCTGTGCATGGGTAAGAAAATGCATACGTAGAGGAAAAGTGAGTTCAGATGCCCCCAATCCTAGTGAAATCAGGTGGAGGATGACAGAATGACCGAACCCCAACACAAATGACTCATTAATTTTAACTGCATGCGCCCAGGTCGACACTTGTCTTCCTGGAGATGTATGTGTTTCCTTTTGCACATGTTGCCTCTCCTAGGACTTAGGATAAAAACACTCAACACTCATCATGTCCACTTTAGCCTTCAAGAATTAATAATAAATATTATCCATTTAGATGTGAGCCCCCTAGCTTAGCCCCTAGGCCCACACACTTAGCCTCCTCCCTTACCCAACCTTGTGGAAGCTTAGTCCCCCATCACTCTTTCTTCATGGTCGGTCTGCACACAACGATGTTTATATTTTATTAATGATTTGCATAGTTACATATACAAAATCAGGCTCTTGGCCTTTAACACTTAGGCTCTCTAGCCTAATAAACACATAAGCCCACCAACTTATCAACACTCGTCTCACCATCCTACAAAACATGTGTACAATTTATAAATACAACTGGGGATCGTCCTTGGGGATATTACAGGGAAGAATACCAGCCATCGTATACTTGAAGGCAACAATTGTTTGGATATGTTTTTTTTTTTTTTATGTGTGAATAAGGAGGCCTGTTTTCTTGTAAATTAGACGGTAAGCCTATGGTGTGAATTCTTGTTGAGGAAATATCTCAAGAGCCTTGTGAAATTTGTTTTGAGAACTCTTGAAGTAGCTGAAAGTTCTTGGATCCTAGCTGAGGAATTTCTGGCAAACCAAGTACACTAGAGACCCTGATAAACTAATGATACAACCCGAGGGATTGTGAGCTGTGAAAGGGGTACATTCCTTGGGTAGTGAAAGTTGTGGGGAAGAGAGAGAGCTAGAGTATTGGAATTGTTGTGGGAGTAGAACTTGGGTTTTGGGGCTAGGGTGTGTGAAGAGTGAACATATAATGGGTCATATCTCCTTGTGGATTCATATCCTCAACTCAGGGGTGGCCTATTGTTGATAGAAAATGAATAGCAATGCCTATGGTTGGGAGGCTCATTCCTCGTTTTCAATGAGTTGGTTAATCATTAAAAAATAAGTGTTTTTTGTTTTATTCTTATGTTAATTCTGTTGTGTAAATGATTTATATGAATGATGTGTTTATTTTTTTGCTTGAACAGTTGTATTCATAGTTAATATATGATGTTATATTCATTTAGAACTGTAGTATTAGTCCAATGGTCAAATCTGCGTGTGATCTGAGGCTAATAAGCTACATGAATTTAATTAAGTAAAAAATCTCTAGATTTAATGTGTATTATGCATGTAATGATGCTCAATTCAACGTTGGGTACGTTAAAAAGTGGTATCAAATTATTATTCAACATGATAAGACCATGTACCCATTATGGCTTACATCTCTTGAAATATTTTGATTATGTATAAATGTTGTCTAATTAAAATTTCAATTTTCTTCTTGTGACAAGTAACTATGAATAGAAGAGGAAGAAGAGGTAGAGGTAGGATTTCTAGGGGTCAAGGTATGCATCCTTCACCACAACCTACATCTACATACTCTCCACCCAAGTAATAATAATGTGTTCAGGGACAAGAACACATTTCTACTGAAGAATTAATGAAAATTATGCAGACATTCTAAAGAATGCTTGATGCTTTGATGCATAGACTAGAGAGAGAAGGAGGAGGAGTATGCACTCATGCTGAAGGATCTCAAAATCTTAACTGCAGTCATATATGCATAGAGAGAATGAGAAAGTAAAATTTCGATAGTTTTGTGGATTCAAAGTCAAACAGGTAGATAAGTCCTGGTTGGAGAATATGGCTATGTGTTTTTCCCTGAGGGACTACATTTATAACCTTAAGGTACACATGACTATATTTCAACTGAAGGGAAGTGCCTTATTGTGGTGGAAGACACTTCTACCTTATTTAGGGATGGATATATCTGAAGTTTCTTTGGATATTTTTTAGGTTCATTTTCTAGAATGCTATCTGTCTAAAGATTTCATTGAGAGTAAATTGAATGAATTCAATTCATCTAGACGGGGAAATAGATTAGTGCCTAAATATGAAGCCAAATTTATGGAATTGTCGAGGTATTCCCCACACTTAAATACTGAAAATTTTCAAGTCAACAAGTTTTTTTTTGGAATGAACTACAATATTAGAGAAAGGGTAAGGATCTAATGCCTCATACCTTACATGAAATAGTCCAGAAGGCCATTATATCTAAAGAGGATATTTCAAGTAGTGGAAAGTATAGACCACCAAGAGCTATGGATTTAGGATTTCAGAGATCGACATCATCTTAGATAGCTAGTATACCTATGACAATATGCAAAGATGTGTTGAGGCATCTAGTTATTAGTACACAAAGATGCTTGAAAAAAAACTAGAGACCACCATACCAATCACTAACACAATAGTTCCATCCAACCCAACAATCTCAATCTACATAGCAGAGTAGTAGACCTACTTTTACTCAATCAAGCAGCAGGGATCAACCTCCTAAGAGGGGGTGATGGACTTATGGAGGAACAAATTTCCAAAGGGATTGTCCTCAAGCATAGAGGGGAGTCGACATAGAGCATAGCCAAATGATAGTTGGATATTTGGGAAAGGCCAATAATATTCATGCAACTAAGTTTAACAAGATTAAAAAGAATTTTTTTTCCTAAATTGATAGATCTAGGAGATACTAAAAGCTTCATATATTATGTTGCATTATATAGATTAAACATAGAAGCATTAGAATATAAATGTTTTGGTCTAGTATAAATGACATCAGGAGTGAAGCTAAATGTGGGATGTTTAGTAAAGGATTGTGAGATTGATTTAGATGTGTGTGTAGGTTGGTCATCTCTTTATGTGACAGTCTTGGGATCCTATGATACAATAATAGGAATGGATTGGTTAGAAAATCTTGAAGCAATGCTAGATTGTAATAATAAGAGACTTTAATTTACAAATGATGTATGTCATAAGAGAACCTTAATTGGGAAGAATAGAGGAGTATCATTAAGGTTCATATCAACCTTACAACCAAAGACATGTGAAAGTGATGCAAGTTTTATGTTTTAATAACTATGAATGTAGAGAAGGAATCAATGAATTTAGAACAATACCCTATTTTGTCAAAATTTAAAGATGTATTTCGAGAGGAATTTCCTATATTACCACCCCATAAAGAATTATAATTGACAATTGAACTAAACCCATCGCAAGAGATCCTTGTCGAATGACAACACATGAATTATGAGAGTTACAGATACAATTGCAAGAACTTTTAGACATAGTATTTATTCAACCAAGCATATCATCATGAGGAGTGTCAGTAATATTTGTAAAGAAGAAAGATAGATTGTGGTGACTTTGTATTGATTATCGACAGTTGAATAAAGAGACAATAAATAATCAATATCCCTTGCCAAGAATTTATGATTTATTTGACCAAATGAAGGGAGCAACAATATTTTCAAAAATAGATTTAAGATTGGGATATCATGAATTGAGAATTAAATAACATATCTCAAAAAATGACATTTGAGATGAGATTTGGACACTATGAGTCTTTAGTATTACCCTTATGATTAACAGTTCCTCTAGCAGTGTTCATGAGTTTGATGAACAAAGTATTTCAAGAATATTTGGATAGGTTGGTGCAAGTATTTATAAATGATATTTTGATATATCCATGTACACCAGAAGAGAATGATGAACACTTATGACAAGTTTTACAATGTCTCAAAGAAAACAAGTTATACGGAAAGTTATCTAAATGTTCATTCTATGAATCCAATATTCATTATTTAGGACATATTATCTTAGGCGAAGGAATTGCAATTGATCCAAAAAATATTGAGGCAATCATGGAATGGCCAACACCTACAAACATACATGAAGTACACAGTTTGATGGGATTGGAAAGTTATTATTCAAGATTTTTGGAAGGTTTCTCAAAGATTTCAAATCCTATAACATAATTGCAAAACAAAAATATTAAATTATTATGGACGGAAAAATGAGAATAAGCATTTCATAAATTAAAAGTAATGTTAATGACGACTCATATTTTGAAGGTACTCAATATGGATCAAGACTTTTTAGTATGCACAGATGCATCAAAAGAAGGATTGGGTGTGTGTTTATGCAGGAAAGTAGGGCAATAGCCTACACTTCAAGGAAACTCTTACCTTGTGAGGAAAATGATGTGATGCATGATTTGGAACTTGCGGCGATAATGAACATATTGAGAATTTGGAGGCACTATTTAGTTCGAAGAAAGTTTGAGTTAAAGACAAATCATAATGGATTGTAACATATTTTTACTCAGGGTAACTTAAACACTAGACAGAGAAGATGGTCAAAGTTATTAAGAGAATATGATTTTGAGATAACATACATTAAGGGAACAATAAATAGAGTTGTGGATGTCTTAAGTCACAAACTGCATGTTTTCTTAGTTATACCATTAAAGACAAATTTGAGAGAGATTTTAAAATTACAATTAGAAGATGAATGGTATAAGGAAGTTAAATCAGACCTTGATAGTGAAGTAATGTGAATTCCAAAGTTTGAAGGATATGATTTGGACGACGATGGTTTATTACAATTTTATGGAAGAATATACATACCACCAAATGAAAAAATACATAATCTAGTCTTAAGAGAAGCGCATAGAGTAGTGTATATGGCTCATGAAAGAGTCAAAAAGATGAATGAAGACTTGAAACCATTATTCCCTTGGAAAGAAATGAAGAAAGACATAATTTATTTTGTAGCAAGATATATTGAATGTTAGCAAGTAAAAGTTGAACATTGACATGCATCAAGATTGTTACAACCACATGTGATACTAGAATCGAAATGGGAGGTGATTTTGATGGATTTTATAGTCAGATTACTGATGACATCAAGTAGACATGACTCAATATTTGTTGTAGTAGACACTCTAACCAAAAGAGAACACGTTATTCCATTAAATACTACATACCAAGCTCTAGAAATTGTGAGGGTATGTATTAATGAAATAGTGAGGTGCATGGTATTTCCTAAAAAGATCATTTCAAATAGAGGAGCAGTGTGTTGGATTACTGAGAGGG
>ML784181.1:687803-702565 GCA_009831015.1 Picea engelmannii
TTTATTTTGTATTCACTTTGAATTATAATACACTCATCACTTCACTTTATTTTTTACCTTTTAAAATCTCTTAAACCACTTTGATTACTTTGACCTTTTGGGGCTTCTAGATGACATATGAGGGTCCTCCAACTTCGTAAGGTGATAACTCTCAAACCGTGAGGAGTTATGTGATGTTCTACATACCACCAGAAATGGCATGACATGTACTATCCATATAGAATAGTATTATCTGAAAATATATCATAACTCATACCGTTACCCATCAAACAAACTTGAGTCCATTACCCAAACCTAGGGTCTCCAACTTCTCATGGCCATAACTCTCTAACCGTGAGGAATTATGTGACGTTCCACATACGACTGGAAATGACATGACAAGCACTATCCATCTATGATATTTTCCCTGACAAATTCACTTTCCTTCATCTCATTATTCCACAATTAATCATGGGTTCTCTTACTCCACAAAGCGTTTTCCCATGAGGGCTTTCACCATAAGGGGACCACTTTGGAGTTCATTCATATTTACTTCTTATCAACAATGAAAAAACAATAATGAGTCATATTTACATCAAACAATATTGTGTCCATTACCTAAGCCTTTGCGCTACGGGGCTTTCTTCAAGGGTTGACAACAATGACAACCAACCTTAATCAACACAGTGTTTACGAGAAGGTTTTGAATAATTTTTTAGGAAGCACTGGGAACACAACTAAATTTCAATATGGCATATCACCTAGAGACTAACGATAAAACTAAAAAAAAATGATCAAATTTTGGAAGACATGTTAAGAATGTACGTGATCCAGGTGGATCTCTGTGGCCATCCACCTTTCCACTTAATCAACATTTCAAGCCTATGGTTTTGATAAATCATGATATTCACCCTTTTGATGGGAAATGAAATGTAATGCCATCTTCATTTTTTAATTACAGACATGATGCAATGATTTCCTAGTGGTCTTATGTACATGCATACAAGATAGCGTTAATGCATCGGATCTCATTAGAACTTTGCAAGGCTAGAGTAGTATTGGGAACTTTCCCCATCTCCCGAGGGAACTTGACGCCATGGAGACCATTTCTTCCTAAGGGGGGAGGAATGATCTAGGTGGATCTTGGTGGTCATCCACCTTCACTGAATCAACATTTAGAGCCTATGGTTTTGATAAACCATGATGTTCACCCTTTTGATGGGGAATGTAATGTAATGTCATCTTCATTTTTTAAATTATAGACATCATGTAATGATTTCCTAGTGGTCTTATCTACATGCTTACAACATAGCGTTAATGCACCGGATCTCAATAGAACTCCGTAGTGAAGTGTGCTTGGCCTAGAGTAGTATTGGGATGGGTGGCCGCCCGGGAAGTCTTATGTTTTACATTCCTATGTAATTTTATAAACTTAGACCAATTTATCCAACATTCACCATGGGAATTATTCTCATCCCACTCTCTCATATATAATTGAGGTGAAGTACCTTATTTATTAATAGAAGTTGGGTTTCACTATATTTATGTGTTATATACTATATTTTTTTGTCTCGTTTCATTCTCAGAATAATCTGGATCGGTACGTTATGGATCAACAAAAGCGATCAGAGAAATTTCTACCACTTATCGAATTTGTTTATAATAACAATTATCAAAGTTCTATAAACATGGCACCATTTGAGTTCCTATATGGAAGACTGTGTAGAACACCTATTAGTTGGGATAGACTAGAGGATAGGGCTCTGGTGGCACCAAAAGTAATTCAAGAAATGAAGCATATGAAAATAATTAAAGACACATTAAAAGAACTAGCACAAGACAGATAGAAAAGTTATGTAGATACAAATAGGATTGATCAAAGTTATTAGATCAGTGATAAAGTATTTTTGTGAGTAAGGCCGCAAAAGAATTCTATTAACTTTGGGAAGGGAGAAAAGTTAGCATTGTGATATGTTGGACCTTTTGAGATTTTAGAGAAAAAGGGACATGTTGCATATCGACTTGCATTACTGCATCTTTAGAACATATGCATGATGTTTTATATATTTCAGTTTTACTTCATTATATTTTTTATTGTTTACATGTTATTGATTTAAGCTATTAGCTGGTATTGAATGAAGGGGCCTTGATGGCTGAATCGATCCACATTTTGAACTAGCACACTCAATAGCTTTGATGCCATTTGGTAGATTAAGTAAAGATCTAGTGGGATAGTTATTGTCCCAATTCTAATACTTGGAAGGATGTATTGAAGATGTGTCAACAATTTCCTTATTTGTTTTGAATTTCGAAATAAAATTTATTTTATAAGAGGGTGTATAAAATATCCATTTTTATTTGATTACTATGATAAACCAGAATTATTATTTGAAAGAATTTGTTTACAAATTACTCAATTATATGAATGTTATTATAATATTAAAATTACAAATTTTATTTATAATTAAGTAAATATGATGATAATATTTTACACTCAATTATTTATTATTCATTTACTACTGTTTACATGGTTTTTAATTTTTTAATATATTTTATTTTTATAATATAATTTTTTATAATTAATTAATTTTAAAATTATATTTGAAATTCAATATTGGAATATTGGAATTGTATATTAATATCTGTTTTGATAATTAACTTAAAAAATAACAATATTATTCTGATATCATAAATATATTTTTTGGGAACAATATAGAAAGCCTTGGCGATCCCATATATACTATGTTTAATATACTATATTTTGGCGGCCAGCTTTCACTTCAACTTTTACATTTTAATACAGGTGGAAAGAACTATGACCTTTAAATATTTACTTGCTTTCGTGGACAACCTTCTTATAATAAAAATTAAAAACAAGAATAACCACCTAAAATTTATATGATTTATTAAAATAATATATATTATTTTAAAATCTTTATAGTTATATGGTACGTTGTTTTTGGATATTACTGTATTAAATAACTTTAACATTTATATAGATATGTGGTATGTTGTTTTTGTACAATTTAATATTAATTTTTTTTGTTAATACTGTTTTAGATATTATTAAAAAAAAATTGTTAATATTGTTTTAGATATTCCTAAAAGGTATACGAGGTGATTTTAATTATGATTATGTTGTTTTTGATATTTTAATATTAGATATTTTTTTAATATTATTTTAGATATTATTAAAAAGTATATGATTTATTGAAGGTAGTTTTAATAATGATTATAAAGGATATTGGTTTTTTTTAAATATTTTTAAATTGAAATCATTTTTTAGATCTTGGAGTAAGACTTAAAATTACTTGCATATTTCTGAGATGTAAAGAAATAGGTTTACAACCCCAAGATTCAGAGGCATCAGTTAGATCATTCCAGGTGTTATGGTTTTTCTTGAATAAAAGAGATGGATCAGCTTTTCTTTTCTTATTAGAGCCAATGATGACTACCCTCACTACCACTTGATAACTAAGTTGTGATAGGTTTTCCTACCTTTAATAATAATAGGATGTTTTAGTCATATTTTTTAAAAAAATGGAAATGATTGAAATTATTATTATTAAAATAAACATAACAAAATAAATTAAAAATTTAGTGTAAAAAAAAAAAATCAATTAAATAAAATTATGTACACTAAAAGAATTTGTAATGAAAAAGGATTAAGTATTAAAATATGTTGGATAAGTTTTATACTAAACAAGGTGTTGGGTAATTCATAAAATGTTATGAGATTAAAGAATTTTTTATCTTTGTCATACTAAAAAACTTTCTCTTAACTATTTTTACATATACCTACATTAAATGTCAATTTCAAAATATTTGTAATAGTCTTAATTTTCTTAATCTATTAACTCATCAATATCATAGAGATTTAAAANATATATATATATATATATATATATATATATATATATATATATATATATATATATATATATATATATATATATATATATATATATATATATATATATATATATTAAGTTAGAGTGATAATTAGTCCACGAGGTCTATAGCAGTTAGTGAGGGAGTGCGTTGTTAAGGCACTTTGTAAATGAAAGTCACTATCAGTTCGAAATTTCTGGGGACATCTTAAATCTAGCCATGTCAAGAGTTGGTGAAGTTATCAAATATTTAAGAGCAATAATATAATAGATTGTCATGATTGACTTAGTTTGAAAGTTTGAAACAACATAGTTGTTTTTGGATATGTATGGCCTTGTTAATGAGTTTGAAAGAATAATATTATTGTGTTTTGGTTAAGACTTTGATTTTAATAAACAAATATAATATTTAATATTAAAAATTTGTTTAAAAATAAATATGATAATTAATATTAAAAATATATTTATTAATAGTTGATTTTAAGTTATGATTGTGGATAGTGTCAATTACATTTTTTTAATTTTTTATTTTAATGAAGTAGTTTATTTGATCTATATAGAATACTTTATTTTTTTTAGAGGAATTCATTATCGAATATCAAGCTTGATTGGTAAGTACTTCCTCCATGCATTGGTCGAAAGGACATTTGTATTAGATGAACAAAAGTCGTAAGTAGAAAGGGAAAGGATGCCATTATAATAGCAAGGTCCTCTCCCACACAATGCAATTAACATACCCATGCTCATTTATGAAGGTGACAACCTCTGCAATGATGGAAGACATGGAGGTTACAAAGGTTCAATGTAGGTTCAAGAGGGTTCACGCATTCCATGCTTCAATGATTGTCTTAGCTAGCAGGTGGGCACTGGACTTTATAGTTCTCATTGGTGAGTGGGATTTGGATGATAAAATTTTGTGGTTAGTTTCTCTAAGTGAAAACATGGTTGAGTCCTCCCATTGTGGTCACCATCACATGCACAAACTAGAGGAAAGCAAAGCAGAGGAAGACATCCCAATAAGAAAAAAATACTCCTATGAAACATGTTGCAGAATTCTATCACCTTTAATTCTCTACAAAGATTAGAGGGAAAGTGACAACTATTAAAGAAAGGGTCAAAGTACTAGAACATAGGAAAACTCCCAATACATTTAATAACACGTAAATTCAACAATGGCTTTTAAAATTGAGCCACAGTAAAAGAAAAAATTACAACTATTTCAAACTCCTAAAATTGCATGGGCAAGTTAAGGGAATCATAACTTATCCATTGGAAACGACTAATCAACATACCCCTAGACATTGAAAACTTCTATTTGGGAGTGGAAGGTTTATGGAATCTTTCATTAATCTAGTCGGAGTAGTTAATAGTTTGAACTTCTATTTGGGGTGGAAGGCTTATGGAATCTTTCATTAATCTAGTTGGAGTAGTTAATAGTTTGAAGAAGTTCGTAGAAATGAATTGTTATGATTAAAGTGATGGGAATTAGAAATTATCATGCTTATGACGTAGGCCCATGGAAATATTTATCAATATGGATTTTAAAAATTTATTTAATATAAAAATTTAACACTTAATTTATGCCTATAGAATAAAAAAATAACAATTCATTCACTCCAATAGTGTCAAAATGAAGAAAGAGCCCCTTTAAAGAAAAAGAAAAATCCACTTCAGAACTTTTCTTTATTGGTGACTTGCCTTAAAAGGCATGCATTAAAAGTCCATACAATAGAGTGAACACATGCTTTAGGAGTATAGTTCATTTTTAAATCTAAATTGGAAATATGAACACATTTCTATGAACCAAACATGGCACTTCCAATCACATTGGATGAAGAGAATACTCTGGAAAGAGAAAAAGGGTAAAATGCATGCTCTCGACATGGTGGTCTAATCGTTGCTTTTTTAAAATATCCATTATTCTTATTGGTTGAATGGTGCTAAGAAGATTGAACATCTATGCGTTTTTCAACCAATATGTAGTATGAATTGTGTTTGATGTTGTACCTTAATTAAAGGTTGATTTGATATGATACTTTCCTTCCCTCCCACATGGATTGGGGACATTAATGGACAATTCGGTTGGGCCTTCTACAACGTACTTAGGGAAACAATTCAGAATTTGTATGTATTCAAAGTAAATTAATGGATGGTATAGGTCCCTCATATCCTATCTAAAATGTAGAAATGCATGTGCAATGTGGGTCATCAAAGTCAACTTCTTTTACAACCTCTTTTAAATCAGCACACTATGAAATAGCATCACTTTTCATGTTTTTGGTTTGTTTTTTCTTTTTTTTTGGTTTACATGTTAATTTATATATAATGAACTTATAGAAAACAATAGGAAATTGGTCAAAATACAAAATGACATCATTGATGATGGGTGGAGTGTCCACTCAAAATGTTGAACATTTCAAAACTCCTTACACAATTTAGATCCAAAAATCATAAACAACACCACTAAATAAATTAGGGACTCAAGGAAAAAGTCATAAATATTACCCCCACACTACATGGTGAGAACAAATACAATTTTAAAATAATATTTTTTTAATAAAATAAAATTTTATCTCATTTTTAAATTTTAACAATTTGAACCGCCTTAAAATATGTCAATTTGACTATTTCAAACAAATTTCTATAAACAAAGTTTCTATAAAAAAATTCATTGTCAAATTATTAATTTACTTTATTAAAACAAATGCTTTTATGTTTGTTGTTGACCAAGGTAACTCCCTTCCCCTGACAACTTTAAGAGTCGGGGTTAATCAAATATACATATAGAGATATGGTGGAAAACATCTTATTATAAAATAGACTATAAGTAATGATTAAGAGCATGTGGGTCTAATGGTTAATAGCATGTGTTTCCTCCTTGGAGGTCACAGGTTCAAATCCAGAGGGGGGTAGGGTATGTATAACTCTGTAAAATTTAGCAGTCAAATCTCTGGATGGAGGAGCTCCCTTGTCCCACAAACAAGGGGGTTTCATATGCCAATTTGGTGCCTAGCTTGGTCGTGACCTTAAAAATAGATTATTATTATTATTATTATTATTATTATTATTACATTACAATTTTTTTTGTTAACTAAATATCCCTGACTTGAGGGATTGGTATGTGGTTGAGATGCCACGACCCAAGGGAATCTAAGTCGTCAATCACACCTAACATGTACCGCACCAACCCTTAACATGAATGGATTTGAGGTGTCCCTAGAGGTTTTGAACTGGTGACTTCACTTACAGAGTGTCTTAACAACATAGGTGGGCACTGGACTATATAGTCCTCATTGGTGAGTGGGATTTGGATGATAAACTTTTGTGGTCGGTTTCTCTAAGTGAAAACATGGTTGAGTCGTCCCATTGTGGTCACCATCGCAAGCACAAGCTAGAGGAAAGCAAAGCAGATGAAGACATCCCCAATATGAAAAAAAGACTCCTATGAAACATGCTGCAGAAGTCTATCACCTTTGATTCTCTACAGATGTTAGAGGGAAAGTGACAACTATTGAAGAAAGGGTGAAGGTACTAGGGCATAGGAAAACTATCAATATATTTAATGACACATAAATTCAACAATGGCTTCTAAAATTGAGCCATACTAAAAGAAGAAATTACAAATATTTCAAGCTCCTAAAACTGCATGGCCAAGTTAATGGAATCATAACTTAGTTGGCAAGTGGGCACTGGACTCTATAGTCCTCATTGGTGAGTGGGATTTGGATGATAAACTTTTGTGGTCGGTTTCTCTAAGTGAAAACATAGTTGAGTCCTCCCATTGTGGTCACCATCGGAGGCACAAACCAGAGGAAAGCAAAGCAGAGGAAGACATCCCCAATAACAAAAAAACTACTCCTATGAAACATGTTGCAGAAGTCTATCACCTTTGATTCTCTACAGAGATTGGAGGGAAAGTGACAACTATGAAAGAAATGATCAACGTATTAGAACATAGGAAAACTCCCAATACATTTAATGACACATAAATTCAACAATGACTTCTAAAATTAGGCCATACTAAAAGAAAAAATTACAAGTATTTCAAGCTCCTAAAACTGCATATGCATGTTAATGGAATCATAACTTATCCATTGGAAACAACTAATCAATAGACCCCTAGACATTGAAAACTTATATTTTGATCCCTAGACATTGAAAACTTATATTTTGGGGTGGAAGGATTATGAAATGTTTCATTAATCTAAATGGAATAGTTAAGAGTTTGGAGAAGTTTCTCGAAATGGATTTTTATGATTATGTTTCATTAATCTAATTAGAATAGTTAATAGTTTGGACAAGTTTCTTGAAATGGATTTTTATGATTAAAGTGATGGGAATTAGAAATTTTCAACATGCTTATGACTTAGGTCTTAAAACATGGAAATATTTATCAATATGGATTCTAAAAATCTACCTAATCTTTTAATATAAAAAATTAACACTTGATTTATGCATATAGAATAAAAAATATGACAATTCATTCACTCCTAGTGTCAGAATGAAGGAAGAGCCCCTTTAAAGAAAGAGCAAAATCCACTTCAGAACTTTGCTTTATTGGTGCCTTGCCTTAAAAGGCATGCATTAAAAGTCCATACAATAGAGTGAACACATGTTTTAGGAGTATAGTTCGTTTTTAAATCTAAATTGGAAATATGCACACATTTCTATGAACCAAACATGGCACTTCCAATCACAGTGGATGAAGAGAATACTCTGGAAAGAGCAAAAGGGTAAAATGCATGCTCTGGACATGGTGGTCTAATCGTCGCTTTTTTCAAACATCCATTATTCTTATTGGTTGAATGGTGCTAAGAAGATTGAACATCTATATGTTTTTCAACCAATATGTAGTATCAATTTTGTTTGATGTTGTACATTAATTAAAGGGTGATTTGATATGATACTTTCCTTGCCTCCCACATGGATAGGGGACACTAATGGACAATTTGACTGGGCCTTCTACAGCTTAATTAGGGAAGCAATTCGGAATCTGTATGTATTCAAAGTAAACTAATGGATGGTATAGGTCCCTCATATTCTATTTAAAATGCAGAAATGCATGAGCAATGTAGGGCCATTAAGTGAACTTTTTTTACATGAGCACAATATCAAAATAGTATTATTTTTTTTTATTTTTTTTATTTTTTTTTATATTTTAATTTATACATAGTGAAATTATAAAAACAATAGAAAATTGGTTAAAATATAAAATGATATTATTGATGATGGGTGGAGTGTCCATTCAAAATGTTGGACATTTCAAAACTCCTTACATAATTTAGATCCAAAAATCATAAACAATACTTTTAAATAAATTAGAGATTCAAGAAAAAAGTCATAAATATTACCCCACACTAGATAGTGAGAACAAATTCAATTTTTAAATAATATTTTTTTAATAAAATAAAATTTTATCTCATTTTTAAATTTTAACAATTTGAACTGCCTTAAAATATGTCAATTTGACTATTTCGAACAAATTTCTATAAACAAAGTTTATGTCAATCATTAAAAAAAACTATGATTTCTAACAAAATATTTATTACATCTTTATTACATTTATGGAAAAAAAAATTCATTGTCTATTTATTAATTTACTTTATTAAAACAAATGCTTTTATGTTTGTTGTTGACCAAGGTAACTCCCTTCCCTTAACAACTTTAAGATTTAGGGTTAATCAAATATACATATAGAGATATGGTGGAAAGCATCTGATTATAAAATAGACTATAAGTAATGATTAAGAGTATGTGGGTCTAATGGTTAAGAGCATATGTTTTCTCCTTGGAGGTCACAGATTCAAATCCAAAGGGGGGTATGGTATGTATAACTTTGTAAACTTTAGCGATCAAATCTTTGTATGGAGGGGGTCCTTTGTCCCACAAACAAGGGGCTTTCATATGTCAATTTGGTGTCTAGCTTGGCCGTGACCTTAAAAATAGATTATTATTATTATTATTATTATTATAACATTACATTTTTTTGTTAGTTAAATATCCCTAACTTGTGGGATTGGACTATGACTAAAATGCCATGACCCAGGGGCATCTAAACCGTCAAAATCACTCGAGGATCGCACCCGACCTGAACCATACCAGCTCTTAACATGACTGGTTTGAGGTGTCCCCAAAGATTTTGAACAAGTAACTTCACTTACATAATACCTTAACAATAAACTTCTTCACTGACTACTCTACACCACATGAACTATTATAACATTACATTATTCTCTTTTTCATAATATAATAAATTAAATATATATTTTTAAAATTTTATAAAATCAAATATTAAATGATTTTATATTATGACTTTTTTATAAAATCAATTGTTACTTGGTCATGGTTGAAATTGACCCATCAAATCAACCTCTTTCCCATCACAACAACAAAGCCTTTCAAGTATAGTGAAAAGAGCATCACCTTCACTTTTGGCCACATGTTAGTCTATGCATAAAACAAAGCCTTTCAAGTATAGTGAAAAGAGCATCACCTTCACTTTTGGCCAAATGTTACTCTATGCATAGCGACCCCATGGAAAACTCATATCATTTGGATCAAAGTACAAAACGGGGCCATTACTTAAGTTGGCACCAAGGGGCAACGACATACTTTAACTATTCTCCAAAATGTTGGCAAATACATCAACTATGATCATATGGTGGGCTCCAAGCGCACCCCACTCATATGACTTGTCGTCGTCATCTAAGGCCCTTGGTGGTGCCACGTGTAATTCAGAATCCACGGAATTACATTGGATGATCACTGTATATAGTGCAATGATGATTCACATTTGTGCCAAAGCTTTTAAGCTAAATTAGTCCCTAACTGTAGTGAAAAAGTTACAATTTATCAGTGACAAGGTTCTAGTTTATATCTCAACATAAATTGAGAAATTTTTCTACCATTTCACAAAATTTCATGAGAAAATATTGAGTTTTTAATGAAATTTAGATATTTTATAGAGAACAAATTTCTCTACCTTTTCACAAAATTTCAATTTTAAATGCCCAAATCGCTAACTCCTTACAATTTTTTCTACCTTTTCACAAAATTTCATGAGAAAATATTGAGTTTTTAAATTTAAATATTTTATAGAGAACAAATTTCTCACAAAATTTCAAGTTTAAATGCCCAAATCGTTAAGTCCTTAAATTTTGATAGTAGAAAATCTACAAAATAATGGCATAATGTTTGACCTTAATAAAATATAAAAAAGTGACATGGGGTGTTATGCTTAAAGGGATAAGGAGGTTAGAAGATCACCTATTCCATGGCATAGCCCACTAAGATGATGATCAATGTTTGACCTTAATAAAATATAAAATAGTGGCATGGGGTGTTATGCTTAAAGGGATAAGGAGGTTAGAAGATCACCTATTCCATGGCAAAGCCCACTAAGATGATGATCAAGCTTTTCTTTATTAACAACTATGAAGTGAGAGAGGTGAATCTTGAAATGACAATGATAATGACCTCACAATGGAGTAACACTCAACCAATCAACTTATCATACATAAATTAGCACCATTGGAGAGGATTTCAAAAATGTTTTAGGTATGTCTTTTGGATCATCTATTTAATTTAGTATTTAATAAATTTAAAATCAATAATAAGCATAATTAGAAAAGGTTTTTTGATTAAGTAGGTTTGTAAGGATCATCTATATTTAATTTAGTATTTAATAAATTTAAAATCAATAATAAGAATAATTAGAAAAGGTTTTTGATTAAGTAGGTTTTTAAGGGGAAGTTGTATGCTTGATTTTTATTTCAATTAAAGTTTTTATTTATAAACTTTAATTATAAAATTTAAAAATTATGAATAAAGGTATTTTTGATAAGGTTGTTTTGTTTATCGATAAATTTGGTTTATTATTACATTAAATATGATTAACTCAATTACATATGGAAAAATAAATAATAAGTTTTTTTTGTATAATAAAGAGATTTTAAAGTTATAGGATATTAGAGACTATTTCAAGATGTTAAATACAAAGTATTGACTTTTTATTATCATGTTTATTATTCACGCACATGTGTGTGCATGATGCATCACGTAGAGAGGAGGGTAAGGTTGAGTTAGCTTTCGTATTCATCTCCCAATCAAGCAATCATTATGATAGTATAGGGGTAACTATCTTTGAGGACACCCCCATTGGCATAAGCATGTTGGTATGTTAGGAGTCTTCAGGATACCATAGACTTTGTACAAGAGATGGAAGAATGGGTGAAAGAAATTGGAGCCAACCCTAGTGTCAGAATGGAAGATTGGGTAAAGGAAATTGAACCCAACCCTAGTGTAATTCTTATGAAGGTATGATGCAGGAGCATCGCTCACTCATCAAGCGAGCCAGCGCGTGGAGCAAGGAGAGACCAGCTGGACAACGCCAGCATTCAAATTTTGAAACATTGTAATATGGCTGCGCCAAACATTAAATATATTGATGTGATGAAGCGCACTTTATATATGTAACGGACCTTGAGCGGATAAGCTCTCGTCCTTAAGTTGCTGAGGCATTTACTTAGATTTAATGCAAGTAGATAGAAATTTATTGTAGATTAGACAGTCACCTTTCGAGAGGGAAAACGGAGTATAGACACCCTCCCTTGTATCATTGTAACAATATAGAAGCATTATCATAAGAGAGAGCAAGAAGAGAGCAGAGAAAAAAGCTTGTGCAGAAACCTCCATGTACAGATATTGAATTAATAGGAAAGCTTTGATTCAATTCCATGGATGTGTTGGACACCTTTGTGTTGTTGATGTTATGCTTTTGCTTACTTGCTTCCTTTTATGCTTATCTGTTATATGCTGCTTATGTGATTGCATATCAGGTTAGAAACATGAGAGAATGAGTTTCAATTGTTTCTCTGCTTAGGCCAGGAGATTCCTGCATCGAGTGCAATCGAATACCTCCGCATAGAGTGCGTCGAGGAGGCTAAGCAGTTGAATTTTTCGTTCTCTTTCGCCTTGAGCAGTTTGGATTGTTCAAACCTTGCAGGTGAGTGCAGGTTGGATGTGGAGTCTCAGTAGCAAGTCTGAGAAGGGAGGAAGGGCCGAAGCTGTTGCAAGCGTGAGTGCACAGGACCCAGAAGACTTCATCACTTTCGGAAGTGGTTGAAGACCGAGCACAGGGAGCGTGTTCGAGAGATCTCTGAAGGAGTCTGAGTTAACAAAGCTTAGGAGGGATAGTCCCTTTGTTTCAGTTGCACAGGACGAAGGTGGCGAAACGGAGGATTCTCCATAGGAAGAGAATCGATGACTTGAATTTGTCGTGAAGACTCGCGAAGTCCCGTGGATCGTTGGATCTGGGAGAAGGAGCGAAGAGGTCAACCCTCAGGCGCAGGAAGAACCGGTTACCATCGCATATCGACGAATCGGGGTTGGCGAGTGCAAGGATCACATGCACGTTGAAATCGCGAATTACGATTCCCCGATTTGATCAGAGCCGTCGATTCCAGTAGGGACAGGTGGCACGAGATCCCGAGGAGTCGGGATTCGGCACTTCGGTGTTTTCGAAGTCGGAGGGAGCACGGAGAGATAGCGAAGTCCCGAGTCGCGACGGGTCCCACGGGGGCTGTGTGGAATATAACACGTGGGATCGGCACTTCAGTACTCGGAGATTTGAAATACAAAAGCTCGGCATCGCGAGTAGCGATACCCCGAGGTTGATCGTTGACCATCGGGGATCGGGGTTTCGGTATTTGATTGCAAGGGGACAGTGCTGCAAGCCTCGCGATATCGCGAGACCCGATCTCCCGATACGCGAAGAGGAGATCGCCGCGAAGACTGTGGGTAAAGAACTCCCGAGGGAGTTGGAAGAGCATTGACTCTTCGGGCCGCGGAGAAAGAGAAGGTCCTGGTGGGGCGACCGTGCCTGTGAGGGCAGGTTGCCTTCAAGTGGTATCAGAGCCTCGGAAAGGGATTCTCTTTGCTACGATAGTAGAGAGAGAGGCAGTAGAGAAACTCGATATGCCGCCCAGAAGAGAAAGGCAGTCACCTGATCGGGAAGACAGGGATGCCCGAAGAAGGGGAAGGCCGGCAAGAAATGTAGAGATGGAACGTCAAATCCGAGATCTCAGGGCGAGACTCGAAGATATGGAGACCACCCAGAGGCGTGGAGCCGACGCAGGAGAGTTCAGCGACCCTGAGATTGAAGAGGAAGCTAGACATGACGCCGAAGAAATCTCAGCAGAAGATGCCTCGACAGAGAGGTTGATCAAAGCCATTTCGAGGATGAGCTCGAAGATTAAGATGGACATTCCCGTTTATGAGGGAAGTCTAAATGCTGAGGAGCTGCTGGATTGGATCCGAGCGCTCGACACCTATTTCGATTATGAGGATATCGAAGAGGATAAGAAGATAAAGCATGCCGTCACGAAGCTGAAAGGACATGCAGCCTTATGGTGGGACGAGTTGCAGGCAGACAGACGTTCCAAAGGCAAACAGAAGATCAAAAGCTGGGATCGGATGATCGCCAAGATGAAGGCGAAATTTATTCCGAGAGACTACCAGATCACACTGTTCAGGTGCATGCAGAACCTGAGACAGAAGTTGATGACGGTGAAGGAGTACACCGAGGAATTCTACAGGCTCAATATTCGAGCTGGTCATCGGGAAAGTGATGAAGAAAAGGTGGCGAGGTATCTGAATGGTCTCAGGTATGACATTCAGGATGAATTGAGCATGGTTACCATCCACACAGTTGAGGATGCGTACCAAATGGCTTTGAAAGCCGAAGAAAAGCTGAGCCGCAAGCAGGGACAGCGAGGGCGAGGCAGAAGCCAGCCTAGAGGCAAGGCGGTTGCCCAGAAAGAAATTCAAAAGCCCAAGGAGGATTGGAAAAGACCTCAGGGAAGAGATGAAAGAGGTGGAACCTCACAGCAGAGG
>ML784181.1:705906-725224 GCA_009831015.1 Picea engelmannii
GCCAGCTGGGAAACCGAGGCGGTAATACAGAAACACGGGCACACTGTGCAGGAGCTCATGGACAGGAGCCCATGAAATCTTTTTGAGCCGAGGAGTATGATGCAGGAGCATCGCTCACTCATCAAGCGAGCCAGCGCGTGGAGCAAGGAGAGACCAGCTGGACAGCGCCAACATTCAAATTTTGAAACATTGTAATATGGTTGCGCCAAACATTAAATATATTGATGTGATGAAGCGCACTTTATATATGTAACGGACCTTGAGCGGATAAGCTCTCGTCCTTAATTTGCTGAGGCATTTACTTAGATTTAATGCAAGTAGATAGAAATTTATTGTAGATTAGACAGTCACCTTTCGAGAGGGAAAACAGAGTATAGACACCCTCCCTTGTATCATTGTAACAATATAGAAGCATTATCATAAGAGAGAGAAAGAAGAGAGCAGATCAAAAAGCTTGTGCAGAAACCTCCATGTACAGATATTGAATTAATAGGAAAGCTTTGATTCAATTCCATGGATGTGTTGGACACCTTTGTGTTGTTGATGTTATGCTTTTGCTTACTTGCTTCCTTTTATGCTTATCTGTTATATGTTGCTTATGTGATTGCATATCAGGTTAGAAACCTGAGAGAATGAGTTTCAATTGTTTCTCTGCTTAGGCCAGGAGATTCCTGCATCGAGTGCAGTCGAATACCTCCGCATAGAGTGCGTCGAGGAGGCTAAGCAGTTGAATTTTTCGTTCTCTTTCGCCTTGAGCGGTTTGGATTGTTCAAACCTTGCAGGTGAGTGCAGGTTGGACATGGAGTCTCAGTAGCAAGTCTGAGAAGGGAGGAAGGGCCGTAGTTGTTGCAAGCGTGAGTGCACAGGACCCAGAAGACTTCATCACTTTCAGAAGTGGTTGAAGACCGAGCACAGGGAGCGTGTTCGAGAGATCTCTGAAGGAGTCTGAGTTAACAAAGCTCAGGAGGGATAGTCCCTTTGTTTCAGTTGCATAGGACGAAGGTGGCGAAACGGAGGATTCTCCAGAGGAAGAGAACCAACGACTTGAATTTGTCGTGAAGACTCGCGAAGTCCCGTGGATCGTTGGATCTGGGAGAAGGAGCGAAGAGGTCAACCCTCAGGCGCAGGAAGAACCGGTTACCATCGCATATCGGTGAATCGGGGTTGGCGAGTGCAAGGATCACATGCACGTTGAAATCGCGAATTGCGATTCCCCGATTTGATCAGAGCCGTCGATTCCAGTAGGGACAGGTGGCACAAGATCCCGAGGAGTCGGGATTCGGCACTTCGGCGTTTTCGAAGTCGGAGGGAGCACGGAGAGATAGCGAAGTCCTGAGTCGCGACGGGTCCCACGGGGGTTGTGTGGAATATAACACATGGGATCGTCACTTCGGTACTCGGAGATTTGAAATACAAAAGCTCGGCATCGCGAGTAGCGATACCCCGAGGTTGACCGTTGACCATCAGGGATCGGGGTTTCGGTATTTGATTGCAAGGGGACAGTGCTGTAAGCCTCGCGATATCGCGAGACCCGATCTCCCGATACGCGAAGAGGAGATCGCCGCGAAGACTGTGGGTAAAGAACTCCCGAGGGAGTTGGAAGAGCATTGACTCTTCGGGCCGCGGAGAAAGAGAAGGTCCTGGTGGGGTGACCGTGCCTGTGAGGGCAGGTTGCCGTCAAGGTAGAATATCACATGTCTTCGTTGACCTTGATTTAAGAATCCACCTCAAAATTTGAGGACAAAAGAAAGAGTAAATTTCATTTCAATCCCCTTTGTCGATCTGAAAGATTGTATTGGACTTATGTTTTGTGAATTGTGGGACATGGGTATTTGCAGGATGAGGAGTGGATTTGTCTCTCACAACAGATCTCCCACAGTAACGAAAAATGGCTAAGTGTCAGGATCATTAAATAAAATAAACTAAGTATAAACTTGTGGGTCTACGCGTTTGCAAACCTACAGACTTTATAGTAGCCCTATCCACAACCCGCATTTCGAAGGGAAAAAAGGTTAAGTATAGAATATACAGGAAACACGAGAGGAGAAAGAAAAATAAAAAGGATGAATCTATATACACTAGCATTGATAAATGAATGTAGATCAACACCCATGTACATTTATCAATTTATAAACCTACTTCTACTTTAGAGTAGCCACCCCAAGATAACCCATATAATCATCTTCGTAACTACCTAGAAAATGAGTTTACTCTTTTGAAAAGGCAAGTGGGTTCCCTAGAAAAACTTTCAATTCCAACCTCCCTATTAGGAAATGCCAAAAAAATCGACCACATTCCCCCCTAAGTAAACTTCTCTATTTGTTACCAAATACACCATAGTGAAGTATTATTTCTCATTATGTAATGCAAACAATGACCCAAATAATTGTGGATCATATCCAAAAAACTTGGAAATTATTAGAGTAGAGAAAATGGTTCTTGCTAATTGGGAGGGAGTCCTTCAGGAGGAGGTTCTTCAAAAGGAAGAAAAGGTAGAGAATTGGTTATAATTGGATGTGTACAATATGGATGTTGGTTTTTTGTTCCTTTAAGAGTTCTAAGAAATAGGGGATTTTTTCTAAACTAGAAGTTACCTTGAAGCCTTAAAAGGGAATGACCTATTAATTCCCAAAACGTTGTTAAAACTCTTGATATAAGACTTGTGAATGCATCGATGATGAGAGAAGTGAACTTAACAAACCATGAACTTCAAGCACAAAAATCAAAGGAACAATGTTGAAACTCGTCCCTTGAAGAATTTCCCATGCATATATTCTCAATTAGATCTTGGAAGTTGATATTTTGAGCTTGTTAAGAAAATTCCATTGCATGCCCCCAACAACATCTCAAATGATATGGTAAAGCATTAGTGTCAACATGCACATGTTAGACAATATTAGGGTCCCATAAGAGATGGAAAATATTTAGAAGGCCTTGAAGTTATATATTCCCTGGAGGCAGAATGCATATCAACTATGGTTCTACCACCTACAATGGACCTAGGACTGCTCCCAAAACCAATAGACTTCAAGGAACGACCCCCTTATTTATTTTACTCTTGATATTGATGATTTCCTATAATACCCCAGTTTTGATCCCTGATTCAATACTGTGTATGTACATGATGAATGGCTATAGGTTGGAAAATGTAAATTGTAATCGAACATTGAATGTTAATAAAATACATCACCAACTACAAAAGATAAGGACAAAAGAATGGGGGATATGACTCCATAAAAGGGGAAAGGAAAGGGGGCTTAAGTAGACTAAGGAAAAATACCTTAGTAAGTGATTTAATCTAAAGTCTTTGTAACCTTAATTATGTCCCTTGATTATTAGTTTATTGTCATTTAATTAATTCTTGGTGGGGTGGTTAGCACATGAAGGAGGTATGTGGGCCTCCATAAGGATAAGTGACCCATTCATGTCATGCAACTTAAGATTTACCATTTTTCCCATGCAAGAAAACTATTATTTGGGGGGGAGGAATTGGAAGAGAGTTTGAAGGTTGGGTGCCATTCAAATTAGCAAAGAGCCCGAACTATCAAGAGTTCAAATTACCTTATGAACTATCCTTCGTTTTCTGAAATTGAGAGAATTGTCCTTGAATGAAATCCCATGAGCATGTTGTAAATGAATTATGGTAAGATATAGCCATAAATTAAGTGAGAATTGAGGCTGTATAGAATGATGATAACTTTCATTGAGGAAATTCTCTACTATTAATAATTCGTTGGAATCCCAGTAGTGATATTTCTTGGCCAACTTGTGTTGGAGCCCTAGTGGGAAGTGGGATAACTTAAGGGACTACTAAGCAAAGAAGGGGATCCCATTCCTTGGGTTGTGCAGGCCAATATGAAAAAGGGTTTTGTATTGGGATTTATGTAGATGTAAATATTAACTTGGAACCTGGGAATTAGGTTATGAGAAGAGAAATTAGAGCTAGCCATAAGAAGATTTCACCCTTGTGGATTCATAACCTCAGCTGCGAGATGGCCTCTGTTGCAAAGAGAACTGAAGAAACATGGATCCTATGGTTGGGTGGAACATCCCTCTTCTACATCCAATTGGTGGACAATTCTATATAGGCAAGTATCCATGAATGTGCCTATGAATTGTGTTGAATTATTGATGTATTAATATGGTTTATGTCATGGTTTGAATTGATTTCTAGTTTGTTCAGTTCGGATTGCATGTATTATCATGGATTTATAATTATGGTCTCATGGATAATAGAATGATTTCATTATATTTCATACATCGGTACTATCATGCTTGCATATGGTAACTAGTTAATAACATAAGAACGAGTTTCGTTCCATAGCAAATTGGTGTGAATTTGGGTGGTTAAAAGAGTACCTCATATCCTCAAAGTGCACAAAGGGTATTGGTTACATTAAATAATGATATCATAGCTATTGGTTATAGCACCAGGGATATATGAGCTAGAAGTCAGTTGTATATGAAGAAATTGCATTTTTTGTAACATGTGTTTGACAAAATTTCTCTATGAGAATAATTGCGGAAAATAGTGTTTGAAGCATGCAAATGTTGAATTGAGTACTGCAATTACCAAATTGGAAAGTTCTTAGAGTATTTAGATAGCTTATGGAGATGTAAATGAAGAAGTTTCTAAATTTTAGAGTTAGCAGAAGAAGTAGTGGCAAAGTTGTTTTTAAGGAATGTTGTAAAATTGTATTTTAAGAATGTTGTCAAGTATTGGGGTCTCCCATCGAGAATGATGGAAACAAGGTTCATGTGGTAGTTTTGGACATAGTTTTTTAGGCTTGATGGAACCAATATACTAATGAGTTCAAGTTATTATCGATGGACTAATGGGGAAAAAATGTATCAATGGCCTTTTGGAGGATTACCTAAGGCATTTTGTTCATGCAAACAAATCAAATCAACCAAAGTTGTTGGATGCAACGCAATTCAAAATTCAACATGCAAAAGAGTTACACAATGGCCTACAGTGCATTTGAGTTGAAAAAAGTGAACAAAAATCATAGACATCACACACAGTTCTACAAGAATATTATAGGTGCAACCCATCATCCCTTGGGGGTTCATGAAGGGATGTCAAGATAGATTGGAGATGGCTCATGTTTAGTTGACGAATGCAATGGAAAGGATGAAGTGTCGGGTAGATCATGATATAAGGGAGGAAAAGTTTCAAGTTGGTGAATTGGTCTTACTTATGTTAGGTAGAGAACAATTCCATCCACCAAGTGGCATGTCTAGTGCTTTGTTGCAATGATTTGAAAGATTGTTCAAGGTACTTGAGAAGATTGACAATGTCACTTACAAATTGGAGTTTTCAAACCACATGAGATCTCACCATTTGATTTCCCATGTCATTCAATTGAATCCTTTTAGGATTGATGAACTTGGTCCTAGTAGAATCACACCATCCATAGCACTCACATTGATTATAGGTAGGCTAGATATGGAAGTGGAGAAGATAATTGCACATAGGACCATCCCCTTCGGTAAGAATTGAAGGCATAATCACTTTGTCAATTGGAAAGATAGACCCGAAGAGGAGAATGGTTGGGAAAGGAAGGAGGCATTGTGGCAATATGAAGACAATATCCAAGAATTCGAGAAGTAGAAGCTCACAACACTTAGACAAGCCTAGGTGGGTGCAGAGGGTTGTTGTAGAAGGTTGCAATTCCATACGTTTCTTGCCTAATCAGTGGATGGAGTGACGCACCATTCCATGTTACCTTTATACAAGTTTGGATGCCTTGGGCGCACGAGCTAGACATGTGGACCCAAAGGATTGAACTTCCCTTAGTCATTGGAGTTACCTTTGGGCACACTTGGGTGCACTTGGAAGCACTTGGGAACACTTGAGCACATTGTTGGGCACACTTGGGAGCACTTGATGGATGCATTGGGCATAGTTGGGTACACATTTGGGCACACCTTTTGGTCATGGATGGTTGGTGGAAAAGGAAACGAAGGAAGAAAAGTTTACGGATGGCACTTGGGTCCACCTTAGAGTGAAGGGCTTGCAAGTGCAAGGCAAGTCTCATATAAAAGGAGGATGCCTCAAAGGTGTTAATGAGAGAAGAGACATTTGGCATTAACACTAGTGTAAAAGAGGTCTATGGTTTGTTCTAAGTTGAGGGTTGGTATAGTAGGTTGAAGTGCATTGGTTGAGAAAGAAGAGGAAGAAGATAGGACCTATAAGAGGCAAGCATGTGGTTGTTTCAGGGGTTGGAGTGATAGTTCTTGTAGGCAGTTTTTCCTTATGTAATTGTAGTTTGTAAATGATTCATAGGCAATTGGAATCACTACTTTGTTGTACACATTGCAACTGTTAGTCCCTAAAGTTTCACTTGACTGTGAGAGGGAAAGCTAGGACATCATTCGTTTATTGCAAAGTATTTTTAAGATTTTATGATTTGGTTTTTGTAGGGTGGTTGAAAACTGGGTCAAGATTACAACATGACATGAAAATCAAGATCAAAACATAGCATATCCCACTGGCTGAATAATAGGTAGACACATAGATGGACTAAACCAATTTAAGAAAAAGGAAGATGAAGTCTTCAATTCGTCAACTTCACAAGAGTTCTCGTCTCAATATATCATAAAGAAACAAGACTATCATCTTGCAATCATAACTTGAAAATTATCTCTACAGCAAAATTTTCACTGTATAAATTAACAGTCAAGAATAAAAATGCATTGCAATCTGAATAATGAATTCAAGCATGAATAAAGAAATAACAGAGTAGAAAAAAGAAGGTCTAACCATCCATATGCCTTTGCTATTAAGTGTCAATTGAACATAAATGCCTTTTACAATGAGTTCCACAAAAAGGTTCTCTGGATCTCCAATTTTTCGGCCAGAACATGGTCTTTCTTCTGTCTATTTAAACTATATATAAAACTTCCAGATCCTATAATCTAGTATAGCCTTTAATGAATAAAATCGAAAAGTATCTAACTCCTAAGGTATTTCACCCCCCAAAAAAAAAGCTTCTACAACCCCAAAATAGATCACAACTCAACAGCTTGATATAGCAAATATTGCCAGCATTACATTTGACTCTACAAAATAAGAATTTTGTTTGATTCTGTAAAACAGATCGAAGTCTTAGCATTTCACTAACCAAAACGAGTAGGCTTTGCCATATTTCTTGGAAAAAATTTAAACATGATTGTAACAAATCTCCATGTTACCTTTAGGATATAATCACAGTAGTGGCTTTGGCATTTTTTTGCTTGAGCTTTGTAGTTAGCACAACATTGTGCCAGTAGAGTCTGAAATTAATCTCCCCGAGTTCTTTAAGCAATGCCCTTTGCTATTTCTTCTTCTTTTTAAGACCTTGAATCCTTTCTTGCTGGCGAGCATTCCACTATTCTATCTGTGCCTTCTCCTTCTTTAATTGTCTTATTGTTTTCTGAAATTCCTTGATCTTTTCCTTATCAGTTCTAATTTTAACTCTGAATCCTGAGCATTCTTCAGAAGGTGCAGTTTCATTCAGGTTTAAGGCAACATTAGGTTCCTTGGCTTTAACCTGGTACTTTGAGACTAATTCTGAGTTATGTTCTTCCTCGGAACTTGATGAATCTAAAGCTCCAAGTACATCTGGTAAGTGATATGAGTCTTCCAAGTAATCTTGTTTATCCTCAGGGGATTCACTGATGCCTTTAGCCATCCCTTTAGATTTTTCTAATCTAGTTGAAGCTCTCATTGTAGGGCCTGTAGGTGGTGTAAGTATTCTTTTTCCTTTGCTGACATATTTCTTGGGAAATGGTGTCCTTTTTTCCCTTTTCCTGGTACTTGCTTCATCATTCTCAGAATCATCTTCTATGATTATGATGTTTTCTTCTTTGATTGACGGATTGAACATTTCCTTTGACTTCAGCCTATACTTGTTGGTAACCCTAGTCGAATTTCTTCAAGGTTTTTGTGATACACACACACCTTTAACCTTTTTCCCTTTGGTTGCAGCACTTCTTTTGCTGGTTGATGGCATTTCAAGCTTGACTGTAGTTTGAGCAGCAAGATCATTATCTGAATATATTTCCCCTTTAACATCTTCCTCAGGAAACGTTTCAATTTCGGGCTCCCATCTAGGTCTTTTACTTCTGCTCCTCCTAGTCATCTTGATATCAGAAGACTCATATTTCACAGGATTTTCATCGGGAATATCTCGGCTCTGTGTGATGGTCTTCCTCCCTCTGTCTTTCTTCTGCTTATTGGACTGAGTGATAGGGTTTAAGGATTGCATGAGCCAGCTCTAGGGCTTCTTTGATTCGTTCAAAGCAGACATGACTAGGGTTTTAATCAGAACTTGATGAAACATACTACTTTTAGCATTGGTAGAAAGTGACTGCACTTTCTTGGACATTTTTGTCAAGCTTTTAAGCAAAAAATAAGGGATATTTAAAGGGTAATCACCATTTAAGTGCATTAGTATTCTGATATGGTAGATATAGACCAATGAAAACCCTCCTTCGCAGGTGATGTACCTATGAATCACGACCAGAGTAGTGTGTCACTCGGGTCGAACCCAGCTGTGAGGTATTCCCCTTCTCCAATCTGGATTCTTCTTATCAGGAAGGAGGAATTGGTTTACAAATTTAGTAACTACGTGCTCTTTCTTCCACCATATTTCCCCTCCAACCACGAGCTTGCAAGCCTTTATGATAGTCTTCTCTGTCACTAACATCAACATCTTACCAATTTCGACCTCATGACCATCGAAATTCAGAGCGAAATCCATGGAAACATGCTCATCGTAACCCTGAAAAGTGGTGAGAAAATCAAACCACCCAGAGTCTTTGAACCTTTGAGCCATCTGAGGATCCTCTGGTTCTATTCTGGCAACCTGTCCACTCCTCTTTGGCGCCATCAAACACAATTATGCAACTCTCATCCTCGGGTTCCAAATTCACCACCTACAATTGTTAGTGTATACTGTTGCTTTGAGTGGATACCTTCATTCCTCATTGCAAGCCTGAATTAAGCTAACTCGAACAGGTAACATATAATTATCATAGAGCAACAGGTGATTTGAAATGAGTCATGCGTGCGTACACAGCAATTAGATTCTGAAACCGTTGGATTTGGAAATGATTGCCAAGCTTTCGTGGACGCATGCGAACGCTCAATCCACAATTTGTGTCATCATAACGAAATCGGGATGGCAGGCGCATATCATGGCATGATTATTTGGCGCTACAGGAATAGGCTTATTCCTGTAGCGCGTTTAACAACTTAGCAAAACTTGAAATTTTGAAATTCAAACGGCATATAAGGAGACACCTCAATTTTAAACAATGTGTTTTTAAAAACAAACTTAAATAAATTATCAAAGACTGTAATGCAAACCACAAAATACCAAAATCGAAAAATTGAAATCGACTGAAAATAGAAAATGAAGAATGGGTAAGGAGGGTTTAGGACAAGGGTTTCTCACTAACCAAGACAAAATTAGAGACTAACATTGGCTCCTTCTAGGGATGGAGTTTTTATACTAAAATCCAAGAACGGCAGACCATTGCCTTTCCTTTATCTCTGATTCATTGATTCCCCTGTGACTGTCAGTCTTTTATTCTCAGCATAACTGTAAAAACAAGTCCATTGGGTATATGGAGTCTTTATTGAAAAGAAAACCTACTGTACTAACTCTAACCTGATGAGCCTTTAGATGAAATAGTGCTTCAATAACCTCCCATTCACTGGGCCCCCAAAAATTTAAGTGTTGTCTAAATTATGTAGGAGAAAAGTGGTATTGTTCATTACCTTGGCTATCCTGAAAGGACCATACCATAGATTATCGAACTTTCCATGTTTTTCTTTATCCTCTCTCTCGGCATCCCATATCAACACCAAATCCCCTTCATTGAAAACATCTTTCTTATTTCCTTTATCGAATGTAGCCTTGATTTTATTTTGATGAGCAACAACTTTCTGGTTAACCTTTTCTTTGACCTGCTGAACTTCAATCAGCTGAAAAATTCTTTTTTGGACATCATTGGGTTCTTCCTGATCTTCTTGCAGAAACTTTAAGACTGGTAGGCCCAATTGAGTTGGAAGGATAGCTTCTGTCCCATATACCATCTGGAAGGGAGATGTCCCAATAGCCTTCTTGTTGCTAATATGATCATCCCAGAGAGCAAACTTTAACTTGGAATCCCATGCTTTTTTATTTTCTGCCAGTAATTTTTTGATAATTCTTATAAGTGTCTTATTGGAAGATTCAACCAATCCATTCCCCTGGGGGTAGTAGGGAGTAGAATGAACCAATTTGATATTATATTTATTGCAGAATTCAATCATGAAATTCGACTTAAAAGCTTGTGCATTATCAGTGACCGGCTTTTTAGGACAGCCAAACCTAGAAAAAATATATCCCTCTAGAAATTCCATAATTACCTTGTTTGTGGTATTCCGAGTCAGAATTGCTTCTATCCACTTCGTAAAATAATCCGTAGCTGTAAGAATCCATTTATGTTGTCCTAAGGAGGCGGGATTAATCTCTCCGATGAAATCTAATCCCCACTATTGAAATGGTTCATGGGCGATGATTGGTTTCAAAGGCAAAGAAATAAGTTTCTGCTTCCTGGAAAATTTTTGACAAGGTTCACATGCCCTGACTTGAGCAAAAATATCTAAGAATAGAACTGGCCAGTAATAGCCTACTCTAAGAATTTTGAAGGCAGTAGCCTTCCAATGATGATGGCCTTTGCAGACACTGTGATACAGATCTTGATAGATTTGTTTAGCTTCCTTTTCATCCACACACCTCAACAAAAAACCGTTGGGGTCCTTCCACAATAGGGTCTGATCAACAATATAGTACTTTACAGCTCTCAACTTTAATGATCTGTATTTTGATTTATCCAACTTTAGAGGAGATTGAAAATTCAGTAGAAAAAATACGATATCTTTGTACCATTATGAAGAAACATACTTGTTGTTTATTTGTAAATCAATTTCTTCAATCTGGACAGAAGAGTCTTGTGTCATGTCTGAAAGATGATATAATCCAATTTCTTTGCAATTGGATTCTATCGTTAATTTGGCGAGACCTTCTCCCTTTATCAGTTGAGTAGGCTTTATGGTGATATCGTATTCCAGGATTTTGGTTATCCATTTCCCTCGCTTACCTTCACAATCAGGCTGAACCAATATTTCTTTGACTGCACTGCTTGGGACATAAGTTGTAATTTTTTATTGAAGAATATACACTCTAAAAGATTTTAAGGCCTTCACTAAGGCATAGGCATGTTTTTCTATTAGATCATACTTCAATTCAGATTCCCTGAGAGTTTTGCTAAAGAAGGAGATAGGTTGCTCATGGCCTTGCTCATTTCTTTGCAGAAGAACAACAACTATGGTATTTTCTAATGCAAATGAAAAAATCATGAACTCTTTAGAAAAATCTGGGCTAATTAGAATAGGTGCCTAAACAATATCCTGTTTGATCCTTTCAAAGGATTCTCTTGCTTTTGATATCCACTTAATTCCTGCATTCTTTTTCAACATGTCAGTGATTTATCTGACAATCTCTGCAAAGTTAGGTATAAACCTCCTTAAAAAATTAATCTTACCAATGAAGGATTGAATGGACTTTTTATTTCTCGGAATGTCGATTAGCTGAATAGCCTTTACTCTTTCCAGATCTATTTTAGTTCCTTCAGGCGAAATGATGTGTCTAAGAATATTTCCTTCCTCCATGGCAAAATGTGATTTTTTGGGATTAAGTGATATGTCGTACCTTCTGCATTTCTCAAAGGTCTGCTTCAAGTGTTGTAAATGTTCTTCATCGAATGCTGAAAATACAGTGATGTCATCAAGGTAAATAACCACAAACCTGTCTTTCTCCCCAATGAAAGCAATGTCCATAGTCCTTTGAAATGTAGCTCCAGTGTTCATCAACTCGAAAGGCATCTTTTAATACATAAAGGTGCCCCAGGGAGTGGTAAAAGATGTTTTATTTTTGTCCTCTTCCATTACTGATATTTGATTGTACATTGAATATCCATCAAGCATAGAAATTATCTTTGCGCCGAAAACTCTTTGTAAGATATAATCCATTTTTGGTAATGGATAATTGTCTTTCAGAGAGCACCTGTTTAGATTCTAGAAGTCTACACAGAGCCTTATCTCTCCGTTCTTTTTCCTGACGGGCACAAGGTTTGCTACCCATTCTGAGTATATTAGTGGCACTATGATTTTTTCTTCCAGCAGCCTTTTCATCTCCTTTTCTATTATAGGTAACAATAAAGGATTAAATTTCCTGAATTTTTGCTTAACGGGTTTTGATCCAGGTTTCAAGGAATTTTGTGCTGAATAATCTCTGTATCAAACACTTTCAGATCTTCATAAGACCAGGCGAATATATCTGAATATTGTTTCATTAATTCAACATATGCTTCTTTCTATTTTTCTGAGAGTTTCCTAGATACCTTTACCAACCTGGGATTTGCATCCGAACTAATGTCACAGTCTTCCACATCTGTTTCTTCAGTTTGGATAACAACCTTCCTAGAAACATCATTATGATCGAACAAACTTTCTAATGGAACCAAACCCTTGGGCAAATGGTTTGTCTTCAGTTCAATTATTTTGTGACTAGCAATAGTATCTTGAAGAACTTCTGTAGTGTGTATTTGTGCTTCTGCATCTTCGTCATCTTGATCAATTGAAATGTTAGAAAACTCTTCAATGGTTTTCAAAAATCTCTGAATTTCCTCATCGTCTTTAAAAACCTACCAATGTTTTATATTATCCGGAATTGAGGGTCTGTGTCTGACTTCAACTTCAAACTTCAGATTAGGAAACATCGGAGTTTTAAAATTGCTTGTTGCAAATGCCAAAGAGTCAGCCTGCTGATTTAAATCCCTGTGAACAAAAGTAATATTGAATGCCAAGAAGAAATTATCCACATAATCCCACACTTCATTTATGTATTGTTTCAATCTTTGTTGTTTGGTTTGATATATATTCCTAACCTGGTGAACAATAAGTTCAGAGTCTCCAAAAACAGACAACTTATCTATACCCATATCTCTTGCATCTTTCAAACCTAACAGCAAAGCTTCATACTCACCGATGTTATTAGTGGTGTCAAATTCAAGTTTATATGACATAGGAATAACCTCCTTGGTAGGGGAAATGAAGACAATACCAGCTCTAGAACCTTCTTTAGAACAAGCCCCGTCAAAATACATTTTCCAAACAAAATTGTCTTAACTATCTCCCACTGCAGTTGTTGACTTTTTGACTGATACTTCTGCCATTTCCTCATTCATATGAAAAATAGAAGAACCTAGATCATATTCTACAACATATATAGGATGATTAGTGGGATTATCGTGATCACTTACCAAATAAGCCAATCTGACTTCTCTGTATAATCTTCGTTTTTCCCCACCAAAAATAGGTATGGTTGCATAGCTAAGGTCCATCTGCAGAGTGCCACCTACCTTCTTAGCCCAAGATCTCGAAAGAAGCATTCCAAATTTTGGTGGTATGTCAGCCACGATAACATCTAATACCACACTTTTCATAGGTAATTGGGAAAGAGTTACAACCACATCTTTCATAAGTCCAAGACATTTGAATTTCTTGGAATCAAAAGAATAGAGATCATGATATGGTCTAGTAATGTCCAACCCTAATTCTTCCATCACCACCTTAGGCATGACATTATGTGAGGCACCAGAATCCATTAAGCAATTGTGCAATATCTTGTCATGGATATTTAGTGAAAAGTAAAATGGTGGAGAACCATCAATTCTGTCTTCAATGTGAGGTCCAATAGTAATGGTAGGGTTTTCATCTTCAAGGTTGACTATATCTGAGAAGGTGACATGAACTGGAGCCTGTAGAGCCTTAAGGACAGTTTTTCTCAAGGGTTCTATTTTCAGGAGTTCTAATAATGGTACTGGAATCTTGATTTTGTTGATTTCATGTTCTAAATTGAAAACATAAACATTTTTATCTGGTTCCCTTATGTCAGCAGTGCTATCCTTGGCTGGTTGCTTCAATGGTTGATCAGCTTGGACCCTGCGAACACCTTTGATCGCCCCCGTCTTAATTGGAGTACTAGCCTTCTTTGTAGAAATAGGTATATCTACTTTAGGTGTCTGGGAACCAGATATAAGATTGTATTTTTTCCCTTTAGGTTCCTGCTGGACAATCTCATCTCCATCCCCTTCCTCAAACTGATTTGCAATCAAAGCAGCTTCATATTCTTGTTGTGTCACATGTAGAGGAGATGATTCAGAATCATTCAAATGAACTGCAGGGTCTTCTTCTGTATCATCCTCATCTTCCTCCTCATCTACTGCATTATTCTGAAAAGGAGGTAACACCTTTTGGTCATCTTGGTTTTTTATTTCTCTTGGTAAGATTTGAGGTACATTGTTTGGTCTCCTGAACTAATTTGGATTTCTGTAACCGCCCTCCTGTGCAGGTCTATTAGGTTGTTTTTGTTCAATCTTCAACCTTGCCATTTCAGATGTCAGAGTTTTCAACATCTTAGCCACTTCATCCATTTTAGTATCGGATGCTGAATTAGAATATGAATGCAACTCTTCCTTTTGCTTTTTTCGATCTCTATCACTTATAGACTTCAATTTGTTTGTTGCTAATATGTTTGATTCTACCTCAATAGTTTCATCTTGCATCAGGCTGAGGGTAGTGGTTCTTCTTTCCCTAAGCAACAAGGAAAATTCAGCATCAAATGCATTGGCAAAAGTGATTTTAGTTGATGTCTCTAAAGGTTTTATCTCCTCTGGAATTTTACCATACATCTGGTTGAACCTTTTGGTAAAATCAGGTATTGATTCACCTTGTTTCCTCCTTAAAGCACCGAATTCAGTCATGTAGTATTGAAAGTATTTTTTATCTGCCCAATGTTTGAGAAAAGCCTCATCTAAAGCTACAATATCAACTATTGAATTAGCAGGCAAACTCCTAAACCACTTTCTTGCTTCCCCGTTTAGACTTTGTATGAATAGTCTCATCCACACATCAACATGCTCTACATTGAAATTATCTGCAAAACTATAAAATAAACTCAAATGCTCTTTAGCAGTCACTAGTCCATCTCCATTAAATCTGGGCAAATATCTCATATAATCATTTGGTGGAAAAGCATACATGACTTGTGGAAGTACCAGGGGAGCATACCTAGCTGCAACTATTTCGTCCATTATGTCTGCAGCCATATTAACTGTTTTTGGAGCTTTGAAAGTGAGCAAGACTGGTGATGCTACAGGTGAAAGGGTCCCTTGTGTATTACAACTTATATGTACTGTCACTGAGTCTTGATCTTCAACAAAAGAGTATTTCTCTTGTGGACTATGATCATCTAATGGAATGAGAAACAAAGGGTTCTCAAAAGAAAAATAATGTGATCTGAAATCCTCAGATGAGAAAGATTCAAAAGATGACGAAGGTGTCTCTAGTGTTGGACAACTGAGAGGGGGGGTGAATCAGTTGTTACCGTGCTTAAACAATTATGATTATTTTGAAATCTTTACAAGGCACTCAATGATGATCACAATAATGCAGAGAATTAAACAAAGGTACATTCAGCATCAGTCACATATATGAGAAAGACAGAGACAGATAATTCCCGAGGAAACCCATACAGGGTAAAAACCTCTTTTTCTTTATATGATAAGTATTATCTGCATTCTTTACATTATCATACATATGAGAAACAACTCATTGTGAGGCTACAACCTCTGTTTTTGCAAGTTGCAACTTGCTGAGAGCACCGACTCTCTGTTTTCTCTAGCACCCACTAGAAGGAAGCACCAACCCCATGGTTTCTCTAGCACCAAATAGAAGGAAGCACCAACTCCCTGGTTTCTCTAGCACCAACTAGCAGGAAGCACCAACTCCTTGGTTTCTCTAGCACCAACTCCCTGTGTTCAAGCACCCACTTGAACCTTTGAGGACACAAGTCCTCCCTAGCACCTCCCAACCACCCTAAATAATAAATTCTTTGTTACTGAAACTTACTACAACAATATAAAATTGTTCAATGGCTTACCAGCCCTATTGTTGTTCTGTTATGTTGCTTTATTCTGTTACGCTGCTCTGTCCTGTCTGCATCAGTGTCTTCTGCATGCCCCTTGCACTTTCTGTTCTTCTGCCTTTTATACTCTCTGCACCATATCCCTTTGATGCAACCTTCCTCTAGCATGCATCTCTGCTCTTGTGCTCTGCCTCCTTGCTCACACTTGAATCCTCCCCACGACAACAACCCCCATCTCTTCTTTGTTCAACATTCTTATAGTACCCGTGCTCCTTGTGCATGAAATATTTGCCATGCCACTGCATGCTCACACCGCGCCCAATCTACTGCACATCTCGAGTGCTTTTCCTGATCATCACAACTCTTCAGCTTCTCTGGTGGTTCCCGCCATAAGTTCAACATCATTGGGTGTTCTTCTAAGACTCCTCAGCCTCTCTGGCAGTTGAGACTCCTCATCTTCTCTGGCATAGTCGAGCTTATGCCTCCTGTTTCAGTTACAGGCTTCAACGCTCATCCATCTGTCAACCCTCCTAAACATCGTCTTGCTTCACTGGACGAAGCTTAGAGACTCTTCATCTTCTCTGGCAATCACATAGAGGTCTCTTCGAATTCTCTAGCAGAGACCATCAATGATTTCTAGCAGTTACACTGCGACGTGCTACAGTAGCCCTCTGATCTTGTTCTAATTCACCTGCACCATTGGATTGATTCCATGGGATTTTGCATTCATTTCGGCATTCGGCAATTCGGCATTCATGTGACCATGCATCTCGACATTCCCAGTCGCGATCCCCGAAACGGAGCTTGGTTGCTCTAGCTCTTTCCTCCATCTCTCGCTGATGTGACCAAGGGCTGTGACCACAGCCTTATGCATAAGGCGCTTTCGCGATTTCGCATTTCATGAGTCTGGATATGAGACATCTCGACTCTCCAAGTTGCGATCCCCGATACCCCGAAATGGCATGGGATCAACGGTCCTGGTCAACACTTGATCTGACGGCTCAGATCATTTCGCGATTTCGCATATCGCAATTTCAACATTCATGTGATGAATGTTCTTGATGCTTCCAACTCCCGATCCACGAAACTCCGAAAGGGAGTCGGCTCAATGGTCCACATAACCCCCAGAGATGGATGATTGACAGGATTTTGGCGTTTCGCAATTCGACATTTTGGGACTCCTAATGCTGAGAGTTTCTTGACATCTCTATCTCCCGATTTCTGAAACTCCAAAGTGGTGTAAACCTGCTGATGTCACACGTGTCGAATACCTACCACGTGTCACCATGATTCGTGACTTACATGTGCTTGAAATGTTGAATCAGTATGACACTTGTCATTACCTGGTTGTGCCACATGTTCCTAGCTGACGTGGTTTGCTGACATGAGTTGGATCGACGGTCCAGATCACATCTTGATCTGACGGCTGCGATTAAATCGCAATATCGCATATCGCGATTTCGGGATTCCTGTGGTTATTATTCTTTGACATCTTCAACTCTCGATCCGCGAAACTCCGAAATGGACTGAGATCAATGGTCCAGATCAAACCTTGATCTGACGGCTCAGATTACGTCACGATTTCGCATTTCACGATTTCGAGAGGTTAGGTAACCCCGTTCCTTTGAATCTCCAGTCAGCGAAATGTTGATCTGTGTCCATGTGTCCTGCCTGAAGATGGACGGTCCTCCTTCTTTCAGGATTTTGTGAGCCCTCTACTCCTTGCATGTTAAAGAGCGTGCATGTTCTCCTCGATCCAACGGTGGTCAAACCCTGCGCTCGGATCTAACGCCCGAGATCTATTCTCCATATCTGTGCACTCCTCTTGTCTACATTGAGATCTGACGGTCATCGGGAATTCAGGATGGGATCCAACGATCACTGACGCTTCTCCTCCGAGCTTACGCATCCTCCTTACTTGGAATAATTTCTAAGTGTCAAAGGCCTCAACCTTTTATCCGCCTGTGATTCTAAGTACGCTATCTCCCTTGAGATTTATTCATGAGTTAACCTCATCCCTGGTGCGCACCTACGCACTGCATTCGAATCTGCGCTAATACCTCCTGAGCTTACTTTGTTCATGTTTTTCCATCGATGCACACTTTGATCCTACCATCAATGACAAGCGCATACTGCCTATAAAGCATGCCAACCATCCTCTGCACTATCTCTTCTGATCTTATCGAGCTTGCTCTGCAGTATCTTCCCAACCTACTTCTGATGCCCGTCTGTTACATTCTTCCTATACTCATGCCATCTTCACTGTTGTACTTTCCATCAATGACAAGCATACGCTACCTGTTAAACATTTGCCAACAATCTCCCCCTTTGGAATTGATGGCAACTAAGGCACCCAAATTCTTTTCTCCCCCTTTGACATCAGTGTCAAAGAAGAGACATGATCCCCCTGAGCTATTGCAGTAATTTTAGGAGGCATTAGATATTCAAACAATACAAAAATCCCCCTAACAAGATGGACTCTTTTAGATGTGAAACGAAATGACACCCAACTTTTGTCTGAGATATTCAAACGATGTCTTAGCTAGGGGTTTAGTAAAGATGTCTGCAATTTGTTCTGTAGTGGGAATGTAATGGACCTGAACAATCTGATTGGTGACCTGCTCTCTCAGAAAATGATATTTTATGGGAATATGTTTGGTCTTGGAGTGGAAGACATGATGTTTAGACACACTGATGGCACTAGTGTTATCACAATGAATTGGGATCGGTGTAGTGTATTTTACCTCTAAGTCTGCAAGTGTATCAATCATCCATAATACCTGAGTGCAACAGGTAGTAGCAACAATGTACTCTGCCTCTGTGGTTGATAAAGAAATGGAACCTTGCTTTTTACTAAGCCAGGCTACTAAGGAGTCACCCAAGAAGAATTCTCCTCCACTGGTGCTTTTTCTCTCATCAACACAGTTTTCCCAATCTGCATCTGAATAAGCAGTCAACTGAAGACTTTGATTTCTGGGATACCACAGAACATAAGTCATTGTTTCTTTTAAATACCTGAATATCCTTTTGACAGCTTGCAAATGACTCTGTTTAGGTGCATCCTGATATCTTCCTACCATTCCTACAGCATGCATTATGTCTGGGCGAGATGTTGTGATGTACAGCAGGCTTCCTATCATTGATCGATAGGAGCTTTGATCAACATCAGGTGAATCATCATCCTTTCTTAATTTACATCTAGTTACCATAGGTGTACCCACAGGTTTAGAATCTTCCATTTGAAACCTTTTCAGCATTTCTCTTAGATATTTTTCTTGAGAAATGAACATCCC